>PVJA010004863.1:0-82771 GCA_004027025.1 Myocastor coypus | reverse complement strand
TTATTTTATTTATTTATGTTTTTCTTGTTTCATAACCTTTATTTGCTTATTCACTCATTTTTATGGCTGGCTCAGCCCGCGCCCTGACGGCAGGGCTGGCGCAGCATGTGGTGCCGGGGATTGAACCGCGGTCCCTGAAGCCGCCCAAGCTTTCCCAAGCAGGCACTTTAGACCACTGAGCCATCCCGCTGGGCCCCTTTTTTTTTGTTTGTTTTTTGTTTTTTTGTTTTTTTTGGTGGGACCAGGGTTCAAACTCACGACTTTGCACTTGCCCAGCAGACACTTGTGCCTCGGAGCTATCTCCCCAGCCCCTTCATTAGCTGTTAAACAACAGAGAAAGCATAATTTTTGAGCATACAGATGCTCAACTTCTCTGAGGTAATTAGTAAAACTCTAACAGAGGAAAACTTTTTCCTCTAAAACAAGTCACTGCAAGAGCTTGTCTGTACTTTGACATTTATAGCTTTATGGAAGAACATAAAAGTGTACTTACCATATGTCTAAATACTCAAAAGTTATAAGTCAAACTTTGCCCACGCCCATCCCAGTTTTCCAAGGAGCATTGGAAGAATTATTCTTTGAATTCAAAGACCAAAAGAAGTCATGCTCTTTCCTGAATGGAGGCATGGATCTCTTAGGGCAAGCAGAAGCTCGAAACTGGTCCTGGGTACAGGAACCCAGGGCTGGCAGACAGTAAGTAACATGAAAACAGACTTGGTGACTTCTTATGACTGCTGCAGGGAGTCCAATGGCTAACTCCTGCCACTGTCTCATCTTTCCAGCTGAGTACTTCCCCAAACTACCCCTCAAAGGAGTTTGGTGAGCTAGAAGTCCAGTCTGCCTAGATAATAACTTCAATATTTCAGGTGGCCAATATGAAGCAGAGCAGCCCAGATGCCTGCCTGGTCTCCATCCAATGCCTTCTCATGATATCTTCTGTCTTCCACATCACTATGTCATGCTGTATCCTCTGTCCTCTGGAGAGAGTTGAACAGGGTCCAGTGCTGCCTGTATATCCCTTTTCCAGTATTTTCATTTGATCAACCTACTACAAACATTGAAAAAAAATTCATAGAAGGTATAAAAGAAAAACAAAAGGATTTCTGTGCTGATATTTAAGGTAGAGGGGACCCTTTCAAGCCTGCGACCAGGACAGAAGCCCCATTTTCCATAATTCATGGTGCCCATACACCTTTTAAAAAGTATATTGATATGATCCAACTAAGGCTGTTTCGGGGCTATTACTCTGCATGATGTTGGTACTGCTCTAGTTGTGTGGTCCCAGATTATTACTTCTGCAGCAGTCATACCACATTGTTGGCTCATATTAGGTTAAAATTTAATTCAAACTCCTAGGCTGCTTTTATAGGAGTCCCTATGAAAACCAGCTCTTTCCTATCCCATAACTAATAGTTTTGAATCTAGATGCAGAATTTTACATGTATTTTTATTACATCTTTCCTTACTAGGTTTGAATTTTTATGTCACTTTACAGTGTTTGCTATCACGCCTAACCTTCTAGCCTAGAAAATATTAGCAAGCTTATATTCCTAAAATTAACTAAAGGGGTAAGTAGGATGAGCAGCAGAGAGAGAATCAATAAGTGTGGAGATACAGTAGCTAGTTTCAATGCCACTTTTTTGAAATGTTATTGCTGACAATTGTAGCAGTTTTACAGCAGTGGAATAGACTGCTCAGGAAGATAAGAGACAAATTTAAGCAAAAAAACCCCAAAAGATACTTTGTAAAGACTATAGAAAGCATATTTGAATATGCAGACACTGGGTGATGCTTCCAATTCTGAGTCCATGGTTAGTGATCATATATCCACAGCTATGGTAGGGGGGTAGGCCAACATTTTTCAATCCAGCTCAAAGTCCTGTATAAAACTTTCCTAGGTCCCTAAAGCAGTGTACCACAAAGACTCCTCTAGAACAAATTCCTTCCACTTCTTTTCTTCTTTCACTATTCTTGCCATATCCTGAATTTTATTGTAACTGTTGATAGAGAATCTCATATGACCCTTAAAAGCTCCTGCACTCAAGAATATTTTACTTGTCATTATTTCCCTTATATCTATGTAATCCAATCCTTGTACCTAGTATGTACCAAATTCCAGGTGGGAAAAAAGTGGGCTGGACTTCTGAATCCGGAAAACAGACTTAGAGCTCTGAATGTAGGGGCTTTCAGTACTCTGGGAGCAGGTGCTTCATCAAGGTAGAGGCTCTGTGCACTTGTTCCTGATCCTCAGAGGCCAGAAAAACATTTAATACAGGATAGAAGCTCACCTAATGTTCGTAGAATGATGAATGAGTTGACAGCATCCCCCTGAGAAGGAATTCATTTTAACCTGTTTTCTGTGTAGTGGGAGAAAAGAGGAGAGGAGAAGGAAGGAAAATGAAGAGAAGGGCAGAGCAGCACACAGCGTCATGTTGAGAACATAATGGACTGAATTGTCCTAATTATTCTAGAACTCATCTCTCAACTTGTGTTAGGATTTCCCAACGCCAGGTCACTCTCTGGTTTGTGAGATCCCTGATAAATAAGTTCTTTCCTCTCCTCTCTTTTGAGTCAAACATCTGTTCCAGAGGAGGCTTTGCAGATAGAGCAAATAAAAATACGGGTGGCCCAGTTAAATTTAAATCCTGAATAAATAACAAATATTACTTTTAGTATAAGTATGTTCCATGAAATCTTTGAGACATACACTTAAAAATGACATTATATGAAATTTAGATTTTCTTTGGTGGCCTTATTTTATCCAACAACTCAGGAACCAATTTGCATTTGCTTTTCATACAAACTGAATTTTTCTGTACTGCCTCTGGGTACTGTCTCTGAGTCTCACCTCCATGTTTACCATTAACTTGAGGTTCATAATGATTATTATGGAAGTAATATCAAATATCAAAATGCCTTTAACAGTCACATAACGTTTGATAGAATAGCTGATGGGGCTTAACACTTGCTCCCATGCTAGCGGAGGTAACAGCAAGCAGTTTGTGGAAAAGACATGGACATAGCCAGGATTATGATGTAAGATGCTAAATTTGGAGGCTCCTCAGATTATATAGTTTCTCAGTAGAGGGTCTGGTTCTTTCTTACAGTCCTGACCCTCTCACAAGTCTTCACATTGCTTGGAAGCCCCTAGGAATGCAGCTAAGAGACAAGGAGAGGGAAGAGCCATGCTATTGTTAGAAGAAAAGTTGTTATGACATACAGGCTTTCTAGGAAGCAACCTATGTGACAGAAGATGTGTCAGTTTGTTTGGAACATACCTCAGCATCACAAAACTATTCTAAAATGTTTCTTTGGACAGAACCCAAGGCAAGAGAACAAACACAAGCAACTCCCTCACATCCTGCTCCTACATCTCTCTGCATTGTTCTAGGCCTCAGAGGGACCCAAAAAGACAAAAAAAAAAAAAAAGACAAAACGCACAGCTGGTTGACATTTTTCAACCTCTAGGTCTTCTAACCACTTTGTGTGACACTGGCAAATGGCCAAACTTTTGAAAGTTGATTTGCTCTAATAGGTTGGATGCTTGATGCTTCGACCCTGTAGCTTTCTCTCTAGTCCAGCTAGTACTAAAAAAAAAGTTTCAATAAATCCAGCTCCTCCTTAGAACATGTTTTTGCCTTAAAAGATTTAAAAAAGAGAAAACCTCAAGACCTAACTTCTCATCCAGACCTGAGTATGCATTGTGTAGGCTGGCTTCTGTAACTCAAGAGACATTATTTGGAAATAGTTCTGCAGGGGCCCAAATTCATCTTTACCTGGTTCCTCATTTTATAATACAATAGTATGCAAGCAGGTTTTTAGATTCTGTTATGGTTTAGATCTAAAATGGCCCCCAAATCCTCATGTATTTACAAGGTGATTGGATTATGGGAGCATTAGAGCTGACATATTGTTAGAAGGTGGGGTCTGGACCTGGGGAGATAGATCAGCAGTCTAAGTGCCTACCTGGCAAGTTCAAGGACCCAGGTTGAATCTCTGATACTGCATGCCCTGCCAGCCCCACAATTCTTGAGCACGCTATGTCAGCCATTGAAACCAGTTGTGGTAGGGCATACCTGTAATCTTAGCACTGGGGAGGCTGAGACAGGAGGATCACCAAGAATGTGAACTGCATAGTGAGACCCTGTATAGAAAGAATAATAAATAAAAATATACGTACATACATACATATACATACATACAAAAAGGCAGGGTCTAATCAGAAGATAAGTCACTGGCTGTGTGATCTGTAAAAATATTCCCTCTTCACTTCCTTCTTTCTTATACTGGCTCTTCATTTCCTGTCCACCACTAGGTAACCAGTTTCTTCCACCTGGGCCCTTCTACCATGCCCCAACCATGCAAGAACTGAAACTTCTAAAATAACCCTCTCCTTTACATTGCTGGTGTCAAGTATTTTGTCTCAGAGATGAGGAATGTGACTAAGACAGTTTATAGCTATAATGTTGTGCAGAGTATAATGTTTGATGGCAAAGCAAGAAGGACATAAGCTTCATGTGAAGGCAATGGAGATGTCCATATACAACTGAAAGATGTTTCTTCATCACAAAATATACTACAGCTGTCCAAGCTACCATTCTCTATGAAACCCATTATAGAACAAGGACATAGCAAATATCTAGAAATTTTACCTGACTATCAAGCCATGAGCACATGCCTCCCCTGTCATTAACTATGTTTCTATTTATTTGTTTATTTATTTATTTATTTGGTACATGGTCTCGCTATGCAGGTCAGACTTATGGTGATCCTCCTGTCTCAGCCACACCAGCGTTGGAATTACAAGCTTGCGCCACCATGCCCAGTTTTGGTGGCTGGCACAGCATACCTGGCACAGTATATAGTACCAATGACTGAAACCAGGTCCTTGCACTTGCCAGGCAGACACTTACACTGCTGAGCTATCATCTTCCCAGCCTCTGTTATTAAGTATTTGACAATAAGTCACATATGATGATGTACTCCCCACCAATTTTTTAAATTAAAATATTTTAGTGACTTTGAATAAACTAGTTTGAGAATAACTTTGTCTTATAACTACCAGGTACCTTGAAAGATAAACTAACTAGTGTGGCACAGGATGAGACACTTTAAAGTTCTAACATCTCAAACTGTGTAGGTTTCTAAAAGTTGTGATGAAACCAAGACTGCAGGCAGAGAATAGCATGATGTTTGTAAATTAGCCTAGCTAGATGAAGAATTTCTGTTCTACAGCCCTGTGGGGCTGCAGTGCAGGGAAAATGTCATGACAGGCTCCAAATCACTTTTCTGCAGTCTCAGGAGATAGAATAGTGCAAAGACAAGGCTGCCAACGCTGCTATAGCTTTCAAAGAATGGCTTGAATGGACCCTCTGGTGATAGCACTGTCACTTCAAAATGAAAGTTTCCATTCACACTCTTGTGGCTGGGGCCAAACCTGTTCTGTCTCTGCCTAACAATCAGCAATCTGAGGCAGGGCCCTCAACATGACAAGCAATTGTGCTTTTGGGCAGCCGCATCCCAGTGGAGGTGGATTTGTGTATGCCGGGAGTGTCATCTAGTTTGCAAAGCACGACTTACTCTGCTGGCACTGTGAGAGATGCGCATAGAATACGGATGCAGAGCTAAGAACTGACTAGGTAGAGCCTTGCTCTGACATCACCCCTGAAAAAGAACACACTGGCAGCCTTCTTCCTGGCTTCCTGTTTACACAACTCAGCTCAGGGTATTGACTTTTAGGGGGTAGTTATACCAAGCAATTCAGAGAACTAAAAATCAAGAGGTATAAAAGTCCCCTTCTGGGTAAAATGTTTAAGTTTGCGGATTGCTGAAAGACAGGCTCAGGCAGAGTGGAATCTTAGGGTGCTGGAGGGGTTCCCACACCACTCTACTTTCTTCTTCTCAATGCTGGCTCCAGGCAGGCTGGTGAAATGTCTGCCCACTGAGGCACCACAGCCTGGCAGGGAGCAGGCTAAGTAGCATCAACATCTGTGGACGGCACTCTCTGTGTTGGCTGGTGTGAGATGTGCTGATCTGGCATTCAGCTTGGGGCTTATATTGAGTGGAAGAAGATTTTCCTCACACTGCCACTCTGTCCTCGCCAAGACAAATGCTGACTTGTTTGTTCTCACAGAATGATATCCCGAGTGCTAAAAACTTCAAGAGGAAAATGAATTCCTCCTATTCTGGAATCAGCTTGAACATAGCGAGTTGTGCAAGCTCTTAGGACCACTGCTCTTGCCAGCTGAAAATTAAAACCAATTTGGCTTGATAATAAAGAGCCATGAACATAATTCTTTTTTTCTTAATTTGCCAAGAATGTGATGCTCCTGCAGAGATGCAAGTGAGGCATTCAGAACCGTTTTTAAGAAGAGTTGAAACTGAAAGCACATTATTTATTCTATTTTTATTTTTTGCTGAAGAATTGCACCACTTGATTCAGATGTACAGCAGAAAAGATTCATGAAATTAGAAGGTGTATGAATTGCATTTTATGCCACCAAAAACACACGCCCATGGTACTGAATTAGCAAAGGAGAACATATTTGTGGCACCAAGCAAACATACAGATCATACATAACAGAGTCTAAGTGAGAAATATTTTGAGTTCTGAAGTGATTTTTATGGAGGCATGCTGTTAATAAAAGAGTGAAAAGCAAAAGCTTTTAAGAAAGATGACCAAATGAATAACAAAAGATAGACATTAAAGTTTTGTGCCAATTATTTGCATTTATTAAATGCCAGCTCTCTGGCATGTGTGTGCCAAGATCAGACACTAAGGACAGAAAAGCCAGCAAATGATAAGGCCAGAATTTAAAACTATGCACTCTTGCGTGAAAACCTGTGCTCTTAATTACTAGATTTAACTGCCTCTTAGGAGCCTTTAGTTTTTTCTTTCTCCACTCTGATGGATATGGTATAATGTTATAAGCATACAAAATAGATTGTTTTCATTTATGTATCTAGTACAGGATCTCACCATGCAGCTTGGACTCATAGTTATCCTTCTGTTTTCAGCCTCCCCAGGGCTGGGATCACAGGCATAGGCCACCACACCTGGACTCATTTACTCAGTGCGCTCAGGGGCAGGGCTGGTGAAGCATGTAGGACCAAGGATCTAACCCTGGTCCCTGTGCTTGCCAAATGCCAGGCATTTAGTCCACTGAGCTACCTCGCTGGTCCCATAGGTCATTTTCGGGATATCCTCTATTTTTAGCACCCTTTCCTCATATGGTGGCAAAATAAAACAACCAGGGCCAAATATTTTTAACATATCATGCCACTAATGAAAGTACCTTTATAAGAAGAAACACAAATATGCATTTATAATATATATTTATTGTGTATATGTATATATATATATATATAATCACTAACCTATTTAATTGAACACTTTTAAGATTCAATTTTTCTAGACTTCTAAAATTAATACCAAGTAAGCACATGCCACTGGAAACAGTCACTGTATTTCTATTGTTACAGATAGAAAATAGAACATAAATTTTCATATGAATAACATTGCCAATTTTACATGCATCATTGCTCTGCCCTTGATTTGGTGATGATAACTTGTGCACCACTGTGACAGGTATGCACACAGCATCATTCCTACTCTCATGCAAAGCAGAGGCAGATGCGTATTACCTACGCCCTTCATCTACCCTTGCCTTGTTGCTTGTTAAAAATTTATTCATGGGTAAAATTAAAAAATAAACAGAAGTACTTATAATCATGAGTTGCACCGTCGTTTGTAATCACAAGCATAACAGCACAACAGAAACTATCAGAAGAAACCATATTAGAATAAAAAAAGGTGAAGAAACACCACTAGAGTCAAAACCTTGAAAGTGCTCTTTAAAAAAGAGAGAGAAGAAAAATAAATCCAGAATCCTGACATTTTATAATCACTAACCAATTAGTTTTTACATGGTTCATAACTTGTCACAATACACCAGTGTGTCCTAACAGGCGAAAGCAGTCAGGCTAGATGAATTTCACGACATCCTAATTCAAATATTCATTCATTCATTCATTCATTCATTCATGCATTCACTCAACAAATATTCATCGAGTTCCTCCATATGTCAGGTTCTCTTTTCCCACAACAGAGATTGCATTTCCCAAGCCTTATGACCATTAAGAAAACTTAGTGTATTTCAGGATATCATTTTATTAAATACTTGGGGCTTTTTGCCTTCAAACTTTCAGTTCTGTCTCCTGGCAGCCTCCCACCCAAAAGAGTAGCTCTTCTTCCTGGAAAATGAAGACCTTTTATCCTAGACTGGGGCACTCTTTGTGGTGTTAATTACCTCCTGAGTAAAATGGAAATTATTAATTTCAAAATCTCTGTGTATGCACCCCAAGGCCAGCTCTCTTTATCACCTCTCTCTGGATGTTGATCATCAGCATGACTGAAAAGTCTGCCATCTTGTCAGTATTAGGAGGTAGACAAAACAGAAATGAACTAAGATGGTCACAGGAGAAAGAACCAATATTCCTACTGAGAAAGACCTCTGAAATCCGAGCACTTCACTCCAAAAAAGATTGGGAAAAGACTGTTGATGTCTGTGTCTCTAAAGTTGATTTTAGCTATATGCAAATGAAAGTTTTAAAATCCTGAGGAAAAAAATTAACTATCTGTCATGAATATATCCCAAGTGCCACACTTGGAAATCTCTGGATCCCACATCTCATTCTGTCTCTATCTCTATTTCCCAGCCCCTGTCTCTTTCTGTCTCTGTCTCTCTACATCTCTCTGTCTCTGTTTCTCTCTGTGTATGTCTTTCTGTTTCTCTATGAATTTGAAAAATATAATGCTTTTTAGTTTGAAAATAAGTCTTAAGAATGAAAGACCTTTGGGAAATCTAAGAACAGGAAGTAGCCCAACTTCTACAGGGCAATTAGCAGTCAAAGTATATTTATTTTCTTTTTATAGAAAAAACTTCATGTTTACATGACTGCATTGAATTTTTATGAAGCCTATAATAGAAACTTACTGACTCATCCACAGAGCTTGAATTGATTCAGAAAATGCTATGAGGAAAATCTCAGCTGGGTATTTTGGGCCTTTATATGGAGGAGAGGGTTTCAGCAACACTTTAAAACAGATTCTTAAAATACAATCCATCATTTAAGAATGTTTTGGATTTTATTCACTTGATTTTTTGTTTGTGATCCTTATCCAAGTTTCTTTCTGTACTTAATCATTTAGTGGCATTCTTTGATCTACTTTGAATAACAGAGACAACAACGTACATCACAACTGCAAAATTCACTTGCCAAACGCAACACAGCACGTGAATCATGGCACCCTCAAGAGATGGATTTTTAACTGGTTGCTGAAGCAGAGAACAGGCTTGTGTTGGAGCCAGCAGGCTTTCTGCTTTGTAGGCAGATGTAAAATACATTCTCTTCCATTGGTGATGGGGCAACAGAGGTTGGGGGAACTGATTTAGTTTAATGCAGAGTCACCCGAAGCCTTGCTTGAAGTTCATTAAGGGAATTCAATTCAAGTCCATAATCATTTAAGGAGCTGTCTCCTGCAGGAAGGTGTGGGTGCCGAGGATTTGGCAGCCACAGTGGGCCTTATGGCAACATCTCCGTACCAGTCTGGAGAGCCTCCGTCCCCAACAACACCCGTGAATACCTTTCCTCCTACCTGGCTTTCCCAGTTGGCTCTGAGGATCCTGTTTACTCAATATAGAATTACCTCAAAGACCAAAGAAAATATAAACTGTCTATTTCCTAGAACTTCTAGAACTGGCCTTTTCAGATTGAAAACTAGGAAAGGGGAAATCAAATAATTAAGGTACCATTTATTTTGGAAACCTTTTGGCCACATATCAGTTTTTATAGTTATGTGATTTGTATGCTTGTCTACTTTCTCTATGGTGGTAATTTACTTAAAATTTTATTAAATTTATTTGTTTTTTTGCAGTATCAGAAATTGAACTCAGGACCTTGAGCTTGCCAGGTAAGCATTGATTCCACAGAGCTATTTCCCCAGCTCCTGTTAAATTCATTTAGTCTGAGAATAGTTACACTTTTAAACTGAGTTCTGATTTTTCCTACGGCTTCAAAGAGAGAAGCAAGGATCTGAAGAAAGAAATATACCCTTTTAGCTAAGTACCTAGTGACATGCCTCTCTCAACCTGACTCCACCTCCTAACAAGTCACCTGCATCTCTTCCATAATTCAGTCACTTTCCAAAAGCCATGCCCATGACCACATGAGGCTTTTGGAGGAAATTCTAGATCCATGCCATAACATTGTACTCTTAGCCTCCAAAAGGCTCATATATATCTCTTTACACAAAATGCATTTAGTCCATCTCTAAGAGTTACCAAAGTCTTAACAATTTCAGCACCACTGAAAATTCCCAGACAAAATATCTTCTGAGACTCAAAATAAACTCTTAAATGTGAGCCACTGTAAAAGTAAAAAACGAAAGTTTAAACCAGCTGACATAGAATGGCACAGGATAAACATTACCATTCCAAAAGGGAGAAATGAAAAAAAAAAATGGATCAAAGCAAGACCAAAATCCTGTAGGGCAAACACTAAATCTTGTAGCTCCATGTCTACAACCGAGGGCAAGTTGTAGTGAGATGCCATCTCCAAATGACTTGGGCAACCCTGTCCCTGCAGCATTGCAACTTACTGCTTTCATGGCATTTCTCCTGGGCTAGCTTTACTCACTGACTGATGCAACACTGGCTAGGTATTCCATATTCCTGGCTTCTCCAACTTCCTGGTCTTCCCTGAATTTTGGACTTCCCTCTAACAGGTTCATGCACTGTCCTCTCAGGCATATACAGACCGTGATATATAGTTTGCTTAACTAATAGCTTGTAAAACCAAACTGAACTGAATCAGCATGGTTCTGGATGTGGAAGGACTACCTGAGGATTGCTGCCAACAGCATAAAAAGAGAACTGGATGGGAATACGGTTTGCTGTTGATTCACCTGAAGAAGCTTCTCACATTGGTTTTTCTGATGTGGATTCTGCTATTTTCACCATTGTGGAGTTCAGGTGCTTGCTGTCACTAAGGATGGCTGAAGTTCTCTTCAGGAGAGCTCTGGTCTTTACCTTGAGCATCACTTTCTGGCTCCAGAGTTATTAGCCTATTGGCACAGATCTTTCATCACACTGATGAAGACTTTCTAGCTTCTGCCACTGACCTTTGGGCCTTAGTACAGGCTTGCATGAGACATTTTCATGAGGTTGTCCCCCAGCTGGGCTCGTGGAGGACATTGCTGTGTGATTCAGGCTCTTATCTGGATTCTTTGGGTCTCTAGTGTATGGATAGATCTTCCGTACTATTCTACATTTGACTTTTTGGGTGAATATTATAAAACAACCCTATATATTGTGTGTCCTATATTAAATCTATTCCCTTATAAACCCTGACTATAATATAGATCCTCTGAAATCTGGGCAGAGGCTTTGATGACCCCACACCCTTTATAGGTTTGCATTCTGCAAACCTATAAAACTAGCAGCACCACATGGAGGGTATCAAGGTCTGTCAGCAGCTCAAGCAGTATATGGGACTATTTGGGTTATGGTTGTAGCAGCCTCTGATTACCAGGTTGGCTGAGTACTGTGAAGTGAAACCTGGAAAATCAATTCCATAGGAGAACTTTCTCTAGTAAGTTGCCTTGGAACTCTCTTCTCAAAGCAAATCATTCAATTTTGAACCTTTGAACCTGTAAAAGATAGGATCTTACTGACTCCTGGCATGTCCTCAGATCATTCTTTCTATTCTTTTGTACTTGGCTTCTTTTTAATGCTAATATTTTCAGCAACCAAATCCTCCTCTGCCAAAATTTTACAATTCCTTTTTGGGGAAACTAAAAACTTTTAAAATTATTCATATGTGCTGTGCTATTGGTTAAAAAAATTGTGAAAAGATATATATTCTAAGTTCATCAGATGGTGTGTGTCATATAGGTATGCATTTTTGAACAGCAATTATATTGCAGCAAAACAGTCTTTTCAAAAAATTTTGGTTTGAAAAAGAGACTCTGGATTCTGTGCATAGCATGCATGAGGGGGAGGTTGATGGTTGGTTGTGACAAACAATGAGAAGACTTTCTTCAGAACAATGAAATATCCTACAACTTGATATTTAGATATTGAAATATGTAAGGATGACTAAGTCCTCTAAATCATAATCAAGGAGGGTAATTACAAAACATAGAATTTGAAATCTTCGCAATTAATTCCACTTAGCCTGAAGAAAGGCAGCATTAGTTACTACAAAAGCCCCGCAGCCTGGAGCTAAAATAGTAGAAGCAGAAGGAGTGAATGTTTAGCTACACGTGTCCACCAGCAACATTCAGATTTGCAGGTATACCTTCATTATGTAAGCAAGTCTACTTTTCTGCCATGACTTGATGATTCAGCTGTTGATTCCACTCCACCTTCTAGAGAGCTAATAAATATTTGTTTGAAATGCATTGTATTAAAGAGGATTACATTCTCTCTCAGTAACTTCCGGACCAGATTTGGGCTTCCTGTGACTCTTTTTGTGAGCATAACATATAGTAATTAATTAATACCAACATTCTAGTCTTGACTACTTTTCTATTTTTGCCATAGATTATTAAGTTTTCATTATACTTGACTATCTCTTTTTTATATTTGGTCAAATGGTCAACACCTGTGTTTGTTTAGTTGACATCCATCTCTTCTGTTCCTCTCTAATCAATAAAACATTTTCCGTCAGTTCTCTATCTTTCCCTTATATTCCTGGCATATCTTCATTACTATCTCTCTTCTAGATCCTGGTAGGTTCTGTTTGTCACCCACCATGTTCTACCAGGATGACAATGTTTTGTTCAAAGGTGGGTACATAACCTAAGCCTATCTATTCTGAGTCAAATTTAATAATCTTGTTCAGGAAACTGGGACTAAGATGATCTCTATTCCTGATGATTAAAGAGAATATAGCTCCTGAATATCATGGAAAACTATGATTTGGTTTATTACATGTGTTAATGTGACTAGGTTATAATACCCACTTGTTCGGTCAAAAACAATTTCAATTGTTGATATGAAGGTTTTGAAGCACACAATTAACTTTCAGTCAACTTTGAATAAAGCAGATAATTATCCATAATGTGAGGTGGCCTATCCAGTTATTTTAAGGCTCTAAGAGAAGAGACTGAGGTTTCATGAAGAAGAAGGACATTTCCCTGCAGGCAGCTTCCATACCATGCCACTATATCAGTTCTTCCTTGGGTCTCTAGCTGGTCTGGACTTGGGTCCCTAGGGTTTCTTAAATCAATTCTTTTTTTGGGGGGGGACTGGGGTTCTAACTCATGAACTTGCACTTGCCAGGCAGGCACTTGTGCCACAGAGCTATCTCCCCAGCCCCAAATCAATTATTTAAAATAAATTTTATGTCTTTCTCTCTGCTCCTTACTGTCCTTTGATTCTATTTCTTTGAAGGGCTCTGACCAATACAGTCTACCATCAGGAAAATCAGTCTGAGAACAAAACATACAAAGGAAGAACTGGGCCAAGATAATTATAGAGAGACATAAGCCAAAGCCTGAATCAAACTCACTCTGAAATTCATATTAGACAAGATGATTTCTATAATAAACAATGTGCCTTACAAAGCACACATTCTGGTGGTGAAACAAACCCCAGAGTCAGTTGATCTGGCAGCTCAATGATGCCAAAAGAAGTAGAATCTTTCCTTTTTTTCTACTGCCTTGGCCTGTGATGCCTTACCCCGAATCTAATGCCTTCATACTGGCCAACACTGATAACTTTTCAGGTTGCTCATTTCTTCCTTTATATCCAGTAGAAGAGATTGGATTTCCATGATTCTGTCTCTCAAAGGGAGGATAATTCTTCCCCAAAATAGCATTAGTCCAGATTGATATAGGTTTGCTTATCCCTAAACCAGTCATTGTCAAGAGGGAGGCAGAGGCTGAGATTTCCATGATCATCCCAAATTAACCTGAACCTCAGAACCTAGTCATCTCCTCCATCTGTATGGCTGCCACACAGGGGGAGAAGGGAAAGGGACATCAAAAATAAACAAGTCTTATCCACAACAGAGCCCAACTGCTATGCTTTGAGATATATGGGCTAAGCAATTGCCTATTCAAACAATTCTGAGTTATGCTTTTAGTAATTTGATACCAAAGTTACCTGTTACAGGAGTCAGTGAACCCATCCTCAAGACCTGATGCTTCTGTGTACCTTGACAAAACCAACTCCATAGGCCTCCTGAGTTAAAGAACAGACCTTAAATTATGAGTTCCTGAGCTGTACCACCCTATAAGACTTAGTTTCCTAGTCCATTGGCCTGCATTACCCACACTCTCCCACTTGCCCACCCCTAAAATTCCCCAGGTCTATCACTTACCCAATTTATTTGTGCCCTCTGAACACTGCAGCCCACCACTGGGCATTCCTGTTTCCCTTCTCCCTGACACTTGACCTTCTATCATGGCCTGTGCACACGTCTTTAATCAATAACTAATCTATTGCACACTTTCTTTGTTACCATTACTGAGATCTTGGGGAGAGGGACTAACATTTATCTCATAGCACCAAATGAGACACTTTCTCATGTAAGCGCTTTAAGGAATAAAATCAGAATCCTCATTTCATAAATCAGGAAAGAGTAACTCAGAATAGTTAAATGACTTAAACTAGTCCATGCTCCTAGGAAGGAATTCAGATCCTGGTGATTTCCTTCCATGCCTGTACTCTGTCTACTCATCATGAATAAAGTCACAACCCCCACATATGAGGATCTTAGGCCAGCTTAAGTTGGATTTTTATAGTGGCTCCAAAAGCCTAGTCCATCTTAGACTTCCTGTCTGCCATCTGGTCCTCTAGACCTTCCTTATGCCTTACCATCCTAAATGCTGTCTCCCCTACTGAAGAGTCAGGAGGGCAAATTGGACCACATTGGCCTCAGCCCCTTGTTGTGTCCAGGTCTTCACCCTAGCATATCAGAGATTGTCTGTTGCCTTGTCTACAGCCTCGAGGGAGGAGGCCTATCTTGTGGGGAATACTGCTGACCTCATCCTCTGGACTCCATTCTCTGGATCAACTATCTACAGGCATCCTTTTATCCACTTCCATTCTCTTTCAGTTGGCTCCTTCCATTATACTTCAACTTTCTTTACTTCTCCAACTCTAAGAAGCTACCTGTACCTTGAAAGTTCTTAACATTTCTCTCCTCTGATCTGATTCTTCCTAAAAAATTCTACTCAATCTTGTATTTACCCCTCAGTAACTAATGTGTGCTGAACCCTCCATCCTACCCCACCATTAACATGCACACACACAAGGAAATTATTCTCAAGGGAATTGAAAATTACCTTATTCCCAAATCTAGTATTTCATTTTTCTATATCCATTTGCAGCCTCTCTCCCTAGCACCTACCTGCTCTTTGAAACTTGGCCTCTGATTTTTGTGACAGTATTGCTTCCTGGATTTCTTTCCATCTTTTTTGTTGCTTCCTGGTCTCCTCTTTTGAGGGTTCAGTTGCCCTCTTTACCCTCTCCCCTTTCTTCCATGGAGAAGTGCATTCACTCTTAGGTAAGAATCTTACACCTATGTTGGTTCCTAAAGTCCACCCCAAATCTTTATTTTAAATTCTCCCCAGCATAGGTCCACCTGAATGTCCCAACTCCCCTACCACTCAGAATGTCACTATTTCATCTTCCAGGATGGCTTCTTCTTCCAAAAGATATAGTTCTTGACAATGTTCGGATATTCAGGCCAAAATCTTTAGATAAGCAGACAGACAGACAGACAGACAGACAGACAGACAGAAAGACAGACTGATTCTCTTTCTTTTTTCTGTCTGTTTATTCAGTCCCCATCAATTTTTGTTTCTTTCTAATTTTTTAAAATCTTTTATTTCTTTATTTGGTACAGGGTCTTGCTATGCAGTTCGAACTCATAGTGATACTCCTGTCTCAGCTTCCCCAGCTCTCAGATTATAGGCATGCACCACCACACCTAGTTTCAGTGGCCAGCAAGGCACCTCCAGGGCTCTGGGGCCAGAATAGTATGCAGTACTGGGTATTGAACCGAAGTCCTCACGCTTATCACACAAGCACTGAGAGCAATGAGCTATCTCCCAACCCTGTTTCTTTATTTTTATTGTTATTAATTTACTTGATATAGGGTCTTACTATACAGCTCAGACTCATAGTGATCTTCCTCTCTCAGCCTCCAAAGCATAGGATTACAGGCTTGTGCAACTACATCCAGTTTGGGGGCTGGCACGCTGTACCCAGGGTCTGGACCAGCATGACCAGGGATCAAACTCAGATCCTTGCACTTGCTAGGCAGAAGCTTAAACTGCTGAGCTGTCTCCCCAGACCTCTTTTGATTATATTCGGAAAAATTCATTAATTTTTCTGTAATTATAAAAGGAGGAAAATGGATACCTACCAGTCTCAGTCTATGTGCTTATCACTTATATCTGCATTGGTATAGGTTTCATGTTTCAGCTCATTTTTCTGCCTCCAGCCTCTTCACTCCTTGTCTCTCTAGAATCCTGTATTGCTGCTATTCAAGAGCACACTATAGCCATACATACACACACACACACACACACACCTCTTGCCCACCACAGGAAGTTCAGAGTTGATCAGGGCTCCCTCTGATTAGTTCCCCAGTGTTTTCTCCCCTCTTCAGAGAGAAGTGTATCTGCATCATATACCCCAAGCTGCCACTACACTACATGAAGCTTGCTTATTCTGTGGTGAGCTGTGCAGGCCAAGCAAACAATTTTATTGTGAAAAAAAGATTTATTTATTTATTTTTCCATTTGGCAGTCCCATTGATTGGAGTGCTTTGTTATACTTTATTCTATGGGAAACAGGAAGAAATAGAGAACAAAGTTCTGCTCTTGAACAGTTCACCATCCAACAAGAGAGTCAGGAACATTTGCAATTATTCCATTAAAACTAAAAAGTTTTGAAAATTAACCACAGAAAAAGTTCTTCACAAAAATTATATATATATATATATATATATACACACATATATATGTATATAAATTCTAAACAGTATAGAATTATACAAAATAGTAAAAGTGCCAAATGACTATAATCCCAACACTCAGAAGACTGAGGCATGGGCCCAGCAGGATGGCTCAGTGGTCTAAAGCTCCTGCTTGGGAAGGCTTGAGCAGCTGCAGGGACCACAGTTCGATCCCCAGCACCACATGCTGCACCACCCCTGCACTCGGGGCGGGCTTAGCTGGCCATAAAAATAACAATAAATAAACAAACAAAGGTTCTGAAACAAGAAAAAAAAAATAAAATAAAAAATAAAATAAATTCTTAAAAAAAATAACTATAAAAAAAGAAGACTGAGGCAGGAAGATTATGAGTTGGAGCCCAACCTAGGCAACTTAGCAAATGTAAGACTGTTATGGTTTGTGTCTAGCTGTCCTCCAAAACCCTCATGCAGGGTGGATTTTGGAGTTTTGTGATTGATTCTTGATCCAACTTGCCAATTTCTGTGGTGTAAACAGTCTCACTTTCGCAACATGGCCTCAATATCACAGAAAGAGTAGAGAGAAGATGTGTGTGATTAAGTTTGCTTCAGCAGCCCCCTGCAGATTTTAGTGTGAATATTATTCTGAGTGTTTTACAGTGTAAGAAAGAAAAATAATAAAAAGCAATTATCACTTGCCAGAAAGGGGAAATATAAGTAGCTTATCAGCCACAATAAAGTTCACTTAAGTGAATTCCTTTCAGATTCTAGGGAAGGTCCTCTATTACTTCAAATAGAGTCTATTTAAAAGCCAAGAAAATCTCAAGGCAGCTCTTCTTTTCATTATCCACATAAGAAAGTTATTTAAAGAAAGCAGACTTGATGTATTACTAAAATATATTTTTTAAATTAAATACAGATGCTATAAAATCCCCAATTAGCATACTCAGACACCAACATATCTTTGATGCAAGCATGTTGAACTCTGCCTTCTGTGGGTGACTCATGCTAGCAGACCAGAATCACACAGGTAAACAGAAATCCACCTCCACTTGAAAGTACACGACCTCACCTGTGGGGCTGGCTGAGCCACTTACCTGGAACCACTCACAGGATTTCTCATTTCTCTTTCCACAGGTCAGGGATGTGGCCAGTATTTGCCTTCCTGTCAAATCCCAGATAATGCTGCAGCTGCTGCCCAGAGGCCTTGATTGAAGAACCACCACTTACCTGAAATCTGGGCAACCCAGAGCCCAGAGAACCTGCCTTGCAATGCTTTGCAACATTGTAAACTTCTACCACTAGATTAGGTTCTTCCAGATGGAGACTTTCTTCCTGGTAAGCCACAGGTAAATTTAGAATTTCAGTGACTTAAGTTCTTATTAGGCACTAGAGCATTTGGAAGTAGGTCTGAGAGGTAGCATCTCAAAAGTCTTATTACAGCCTGAAACAGATAAGACTTCTGAAAATAGAAGGCATGGCTTATGATTGTTACCATTGCCAGTAAAAAGGGTAAATTTGCAAAGCAGTGTCATCAGTTAAGGAATTTAAACTTGTTGTTCACAGGAGTGGCCACATGAGCAACACTTGAGTGTGAATTCTGACCTGCTGCTTTAGCTGCACAATCTTAAACAATGTGCTCAGCCTCTACATATTTTTGTCAAGTTGTCTCACTTTCATCATCTGAAATGAAAACAATAATAGTAATATTACATTCTAGGATAAGGAGGTGTGATAGGCACAAAACTAACATATGGGAAACAATACTATATTCAATCAGAACTTGTGTTATGCTATGAAGAAAGCTTATTTGCAGAATAAACTTGAAGAATCACAAATTAGACAAAGTATGTCTTGCACACTGAGTGTGTCTTCTCTTCTCTTATTGCTGGGACAAAAATACCTGGCATCCATAATTAAGAAAGGAAAGGTTTATTTAGCTCACAGTTAGTGGAGGTTTCTGTCCATACTCAGCTGGCTCCAAGGCAGAGTGGCACATGGTTGAGGGCAGCAGTTCATGGTGGTGGAAAACAACAAAGAGCCAAGGGAGGGTGGCTGCTAGCCAGTTAGTCTCTTTTGACTCCTTACATTGTAAGGCAAGTTACCTGCCCCACTCACACCCACAATCACAGCACTGGATCAATAATCAATCACAAGCCAGGTGTGGTGGCACACACACACCTATAATCCCAGCATTCGGGAGGCTGAGACAGGAGGATTGGTGTGAATTCGAGACCAGCCTGGGCTACAAAAGTGAGCTCAAGGCCAGCCTCAACTGCATAGCGAGACCCTGTCTCAAAAAAGACAAAAAAAAAAAAAAGTGAGCTCAACATCAGCCTAAACTGCATAGCAAGTCCCTGTCTCAAAAAGACAAAAATAAAATCAATCACAAACTCCAGAAGCCACCCCAAAACTGCATGAGGCTTTGGGGGACAACTAGACATAAACCACAACACTGAGAATCCTCCAAAGTAGAAATACTTAGTTTTTCCATTAGATTATTTTTCTACAGAACTTCATTTTTGCAAGTAGAATTTGAAGATAACCATTTTTAGGTTGTTACAATTAGGTAATAGACTGGTATTCTTTGACTGAAATATATAGCTGAAAGAATTTGGCATATGACTTAAATAGAACTAAGCCATAGAAACAGGGTTAGGTAAAATTAAATCCTTGTTATCCATGAGAATTCTCTACAGAATACCTATACCAAAATATATGATATGAATATTAGCTAAAATTACCCCAAGGAAATAAGTACAGTCTGATTTACATATATATTCCTCCATTCATGCCAGTGGTCAAAGTACCCCCTAACACCCATGTGAAGTGGTGGTATGTGGTTTATTCCTTTATTTTTGCTATATCCAGTATCTCTATTAAATATTTTTTTGAGTTTATCTAAATAAGAAAGACTGTAGGTACTAGAGATCTAACACTAAAATGAGCATAAAAAGTTATAACCTCCTGCAGTTTATCTTCTGGGAGATAATTTATATGCGAACAAACAAGTGAGTCAGTGGGTAATATGTCTTGGGGAAATCAGGATGGGTAAAAAGATGAAGAAGAATTAGGTAGGCCAAGAGTCATGTAAGCTGAGGCCCTAAGGAAATGATGGAGCAAATGTTAAGAGCATGTGAGAGGAAAATCAGTCCAGGAAGAAGAAAATAAATGCAAAACTTCACAGTGAGTATGACTAAGTGGCTTAGACCAGTGAACAAGTAAGAGGAGGTGAGATTGGAGAAGAGATTTAAGGGGTACTGACCAGAGAAAATGGTACTAACTCCCCTGCTACATAAATCTCTCTAAACTTTGTGAATTCAGACAATAGTAATTACTCCTTTCCTCCTCCCAGAGTTCCTGTGCATGAGGAATTTGGGGACAACCGCTGAGCAGTGCTCATTTGGAATTACTCATGAATGTTAGTCAGATGTCAGCTGGGTCCACAACCATCTTAAGAGTGGAGGGCATTGGAGGAGGCATGTCACACAGCTAGCAACTTGGTGTGGGTATAGGGAGTAGATTCAGTTCTTCTCAGGAGACTCTCTCCATGGAACTATCTGAGGGTTCTTCATGGAACCAGCATCTTTTAAAGAAAGTAAGGGACTGAGGCAGACATCAAGTCTTTTATGGTCTAACTTTGTAAGGCTCATCTTAACTCTGCAGGAAAAGTAACTTGCAGGTAGGAACACAGGGTTGAAGGGATAGATGGGTACCATCTTGGAGGCCAACTGCCACAGAGGTGGGGAGCAATTGGAGGTTTAAGGCAGAAGTACTACCATCTATATTGTTTTCAAATGTTTTGTTTTGCTTTGAATGCTGCGTTGAGAATAGACCATGGAGGGGTAGGTAGTAAGGGTCAGTTTGGAAGAGATCTCCACAATGCAAGTGAGAGATTAATGATGACTTGGGCATTAATGGTAATGACAAAAGTGGTAAGGTTGTTTGGCATGTATTTTGGTATGAAAGCCAACACAGTTCCTAACTAATTAAATGTGAACCATGCAGACAGAAGAGTCAGACACGACTCTAGGTCCTTGACTTGATTGAGTGGCCATTGCTCTCAGTTCCATCCTGGCACTTATTGTGGAACCTCATGGAATTAGGAGAGGGAATGCCTAGGTATTGATAATATATTACCCTAGTGTTTGACTAAATGAGTCTGATTTAACACCCTGGCATTTTGTATAAAAAGAGCCAAGTGTCAATTTACATGAAATATTAAAACTAAAACTGCTGTAAATTATTAACAAACTAATTTATGCCATTTATTCATATCTTATCCTGACCTTCACTTTTCAGGGAAGTGATTCTTTACCTCCCTGACTAAATGAAGCCACACACACACACACACACACACACACACACACACACACACACATTTCTTCCATTTTATTTTGTACCTCTATTCTCACTACACTTCATTGAATAGCTATCTTCACAACCTCATTGAATGACCCCTTCCTACCTGACTTGCTAGTCATGGTGACCTCTGCATCACCTACTACAGTACTGGCCTAGTACATCAGCCGGTCATTTCATATTGAATAAATGAATATAGAAGGGTAGGAGACATCGCCTGAACTGAAGAACAAGAGAGAGGATGAACTTGAGTTTTCAGCAGTCATAGTGACTAGACTTCAAAAGTAACTGTAGGGCTGGCTGGATAGCTCAGCAGACCTATGCACTGGCTTAGGCAGATGGCAGTGACTAGGGTTCGATCCCTGTGCCAGCCCTGCCCAAGGGGCATGCTGACATGGCAAATCAGATAGTGTGGTGGCACAAGGTGGCTGTAATTCCAGCCCTTGGGAGGCTGAAAACAGGAGGATCACTATAACTCTGGTCTGTGTAGTGAGACCCTGTAGACCCTGTACTAAATACATAAAAAGTAACTGTAAATGGGTAAAATACAAAATTGGAGTAAAGTGCAGGTCCTCATGAATCTACTTCCTTATTTTATTTCCTGAGTCTTGAGCAGCACATAGGACAGTGAAAAGTATTCAATAAATATTTGTGTCAAATGAATAAGGGTTGGATGAACAAAAGCCATTAGCTAGTTTTCTAGCATGGGCTAATGAATGATCCATTCCCTGTGAAAAGGAAAATATCAGACAAGTGCTTTCACAGGCAGAGCCTCAAAGAACATTATTCAGTTGTTTGCTTTTAAAGAGACAATACAAATATTCAAGTGACATTTTATTGATAGGAGGGAAGCAAAGTATAAGTGTGTGTATGAACTATTATTGGGTTGATTCAATTGTTTATGTGTATGATTGTACCTTAGTACTTTTGATTTTAATCAGATATTTATGAGAATGATGTCATCTAATTGACTTCAATTTCTGGTAAAGACAGATGAAATGTTGCTATGGTTTGTGTAAAAAGAAAACTCTCCCAAAGTCCTCTTTCAGTCACAGCCAGGGCTTTTGGAAAGTGAATTAATCATAGAGATGTTTTAGGTGACTTTCTGTTGGGAGATGAGGCCTGGTTGGAAAAGGCAGATCACCAAGGGCAAAACCTAAAAGGACATGTCGCCTTCTCTGTCTGCTCCTTTCTCTCTCTGCTTCCTGCCCACCAAGATGTAAGCAGCTTTTTTGTTTTGTTTTTTCTGTCTTTTTCAGACAGGGTCTCATTATGCAGTTCAGGCTGACCTTGAGCTCACCTTTGTAGCCCAGGCTGGTCTCGAACTCACACTGATCCTCCTGCCTCAGCCTTCCAAGTGCTGGGATTACAGGCATGAGCCACCACGCCCGGCCAGAGCAGCTTTCTTATACCCAGGCCCTCCACTGTGCCATTTCTGGAGCCCATGGACTATAGAACAAAATCTCTTAAACATTTGTGCCAAAGTTTCAACTTCTGATGTTTTTGTATGAAACTCATATATGCTCCTAGAAATTCAAGGAATATGAATTTCAAGTGAAGGAATAAGAACTTAAAGAGAAAATAATTTATCATGTTCCACTACTAATGGGACACGAGCTATTTAAGGGTTAAAATACTATGAGCCTGAAAAACCTCTTCTCCTTTACTTTGTAGATATCAGGTATTATGTCTTATCAACAAGAAAATGGCACAGATAAGCATGACTTCAGATGGGTAGTTTCTGAAAGTTGCACCTGATAATTGCAAAAAAAAAAAAAAAAATCTCCTTTCTTCTAGAGGGGAAGAATTATACAGATTTTTCTAAAAGCATCTCTCCCATGACCAGCAATGCATCTTCTGACTTCAAAACTGTAACACACAGAATGGGTGATTTATAAACTTCTGCAGTTAGAGACCAGTTGTATTGCATAACTTTCTGAATGACTCGCTGCTATCAAAACTTATGTTTTAAAATGATTTCAATGGCAAATCTTGTTACACATATTATCATAAAAATATCAACACAAAATACGTTTCCACAAGTTAAAAGAATTTGACCATGTTATGCAACTTAGATATTTTAGAAATGTGAAACTCTTCACTCTGCTTGTAAGATGCTTAGAAAAGCATAACAGCATAATGCTTTGGAATTTTTTCTGGCAACAAGATTCAGAGCCCAGCATCTGCAAAAAGAATTAAACTGGGTTGTATGTGACATGACTTTGAAAATAAGAAAAAAAAAAAAAAAAGAGTCTCTGTCATAATAGAAAACAATCATTTTCCAGGCCTATATAAGAAAAGGCCTGTCCTTGATTTCCTTCCCCATCTGATTCTATCTGCTTTCAAAGAGTTGCATTCTTAGGGAATATAAAACCTTCCAACAATTGTGTGCAGTAGTTTTTAGCTTTGTCCCCAATAAGAGCACACTTACTTATTATTTTCCATCAGGGACTCACATGTTTTCTTTTTTCATTCAGCCTCATATCCTAAGATCACTTCTAGTTATTTTTTAGATATCTGACTTTTGGTGGTCTTCCAATATCCTATCATGTGAATACATCATCAGTGTTGTATTCCTCCCTATTGTTTCATACTTAGGTTATTTCTGATGTTTTTGTTACCATAAAGAGGACTTTGATGAACATCTTTCTTTATACAAGTTTTGGTTTTATACTTTAAAAAATATATATATATATATATATACAATTTTAGCTCTCTTATCAATGGCATTTGCTACTGTCTAAAGGTTTATCTTCCCCCTAAGTTTATTTATGGGAATTGTAAGCCCATGAGACACTGAACTCTTTCATGAACTGGTACATGACAGCAGTTCTTCTATCTTCTCTCTACTTCATCTTGCAAACTATCTTTTGTCCAGTAAGTGCTTCAGCTCAAAGTTATGCATCTTCCATGTTCTTTTCTTCTTGGATTATCTAATAGATACACATATTTCAGATAGATAGATAGATAGATAGATAGATAGATAGGTAGTTTTTCTTCCTCAGGTAGAAAAACTATCATTTGATGTTCATATATCTTAGAGTCTGAATCCATGCCAGACATCTAAATAATACCTGCTAAATGCTGACCATAAGACAAAAAAATGATCTTTTTAATATGAAAGTCTAACCTCATGGATAAATGGAATTTGCATTAGTACTCTAATCTGTGTATGAGTCCAGAATTTCTTTTGAAATGAGTTCCTGCTAGGAAGAACAACAAACCCCACAAGTCAGGAAGATACTGAGATCCCATATTATTAAAGTAAGATTTTAATTTAAATGAACATTTTGAAATAAGTATGTTTATAAAGGAAATACTTAGGCACTACTAAAAGGAATTATTTTTGTATTAAGTCTCTAGAGAAAAGTTTCATTTTAATTAATTTCCTACCACCTCTTGTATGAGAAAAATTAAAATACCTGAATTTTATTGACATGTATCAGTTCTAATTACAGGCCTCGTTTTAAAAAACAAACAAACAAACAACAAAAAAAAACACATGATCACAATGTTGATTAAAGGTCCTATATTCTGCAATTTTTTTTTCTTTTATATTGAAACTTCTATTCTTGTCTGATTCTTCTACTGTCATTCAGATATGGAAAAACAAGAGTGGCGTGGGAGATAGCTCTGTGGCACAAGTGCCTGCAGGGCAAGTCTAAGTTCGTGAGTTCAAACCCCAGTCCCACAAAAAAAAAAAAAAAAAAAAAAAAAAAAAAAAAAAAAAAAAAAAAAAAAAAAAAAAAAAAAAAAAAAAAAAAAAAAAAAAAACAGAATATAAGAGTAAGTAAGGAAAGGAGCAGGATTTGACTGGCAGCAAACACTAATGGCAACCACCCCTCCTCAGGAGTACTACAGTGGAGTGTAAATTATAATATAAGTCATAAAAGAAAAAGGAAAATCAATCTGTTTCCATGCATGGCACATGTCCTGTGATTTCATGAACCCAAGAAGCAATTGGATGAGTGCCAGATGTGGTACTATGTGTACTACAGTGGCACATTTCAGTTATTTGTGCCTTTTGGAAAAGAACCATGTAGTCCTTTTATAGTGCAACTAGTGCATATAGTAGCGCCAACAAATGGCAATGTATCCTAGAATTTCCATGGGCAGCTATGATTTCAAAAATTATGTTCCATGGTCCCATGAATATACTTTCCATAGCATATCACCCAACTTTTCTTCTGAAAATGTGCCTATTGGAGTTGTAGATCAATTGTTATATACCTAACTTAGAAAGAATATTATTTTGTTGGTGGAGCTAAGATTAGATCTGTTCTAAGTCTCCTGCATAAACCATAGGATTGCTCTCTAATCAAAAGTGAGGTGTGTGGAAATATAAAATGTCTACAAGTGGCTGTTCCTCCTCATCCTTCTATGTCTGTCTCTCTCAAACCATTCCTTACACAAGACAGAATGTCAATAAGTGTGGTATTCGTTGAATAACTAATGACTAAAATTAAGAAAAATGTCTTTAGGCCACTCAAATTAATTTTGTCTATTTCTAATGCTAATCTAACTTTGCATTTGCTAGAACTTGTGATTATCAGGGTATTGTCATTCATCTCTAGAACTTGAATTTAGGTCCCCGTTCAATTCTTTTCAAAGTCAACACAGAATCATTTGACTTTTCAACATACCAACACCCACAAACTCCACTGCACACAGCCTACCCTGCTGTCTGGGTCTGAGAAAATTTCTTTGGAGTTCCATTTGTTTGATTTTGTGCCATTTGTCCTAGAAATTGAAAAGTGTCTTTGTTCAAGTTTTTATTAGATTTCAAAATTCAAATGCTTAGAATGAGGAAAAGCATTATAGAAAAACTTTTTATATTTTGTCCCTGAATAACCTAGTTATCTGTGTAAAATGGTACATCACTTCTCATTTCTTCTAAATAAATTTCTTCTCATTTCTTCATCTGACTTTTGGAAGCCATGAAAATTTGGCAGTAAAGATGGACAACTGAACTTCTTTAAAATAATTTTCCGTTAGGATATGCAGATTTGAAGTTTTTCACATAGCAGCCATGGAGATCTCTTTACCAGTCTGATCACAACCTCTATTGCTTCAAACTTGCCAAGGTTTTCCCATGATCCTCAGCAAAATCAGACAACACAAACCAGACACTGAAGCCTTGACTGTCCATCACCAGCTAGTTTGCTGGACTCCTATAATACCCCTTTTGACACACTACACCCAGCTGCATGTGCCTCTTGGGTAGACTTTCCTGACCCACACCTCCTCAAATGCTTTTCTCCAGCCTACATCTCTTATCTCTCCATCACTGTTGCCAAGATGATCACCTTACATCATGTCGCCTCACCTTCACACCTTCACCTGGATACACAAACTCAAGTTTGAGTGTAGAAATCACCTCCTCACATAAATGCTCTGCTTTCCACAGTTTAGCAGTTGTCATATACCTACAACTTCCTTGTGATTATTTCTGTCTTCTCCAATGAGTTTTCTGTAAGAGTAGGTATTGTGCCCACCATTGGAAGTGATATGTCTTCAACTCAAACTTAGTGTGTAGCTATTACTCTACATGAAACCACAGAAATTATCATGAACTGAACATAAAATATCAGAACATAAAATATCTGTTTTATAATCTAAATCTATTTTTTGGGGGGGAAGTCTACAGGGTGTTCAGGGTCTCACTACTAGGTCAGACTTGTAGTGATCCACCTATTTACAGCCTCCCAAGAGTTGGAATTACAGGTGCTTGTCACTACACTCAGTCTCAATTGCCATCTCAGCATGCCTCTGGAGGAAGGCCAGCACAGCAGGCCCAGGGATCAAACCCCTGGCCACTGAGCCTGCTTATAGGAGCTTTTATCTGCTGAGCTATTTGGCTGACTCTATAATCTAGATCAATGTAATGGATTAACAAGTATTACCTTTTCCCTACAGCTCTTAACTCAATACTTAAAGTCATAATTAGTGGAAGGAGCTAATTATCTTTAACTGTGAAGAAAGCAAGCCAGAATATCTTTCTTTTTTGACAAATGTACCCTTTATGGACATGCTAAGAACACATGCATTTCAGCATTGCTTTTTAGCTTTTAGCTTTTCAAATTTAAGCATGGTAAGTATTTCAACATTTAGAGATAATGGAGAAAAAGAAGGAAGTAGGACACCTCAAAGTAAATGTTGCATCTGATTACCTTTAATCAGACATAGAGGTCTGATCAGGAAAAGAGCCGCTGGCCTATCTTAAGGAGATAACTTTGCTTACAACTCCCACAGAAAAGTACACATATACCCACTGTGAACTCCTGGGTATAGAAAGTGTTGGGACATTGGTCCTCATATTTATGTGCCTACATAGCAAGAGCACTGGAAACGTATGGAAAACACTTTAACTATAGTTACTGTATATCAATTTTTTCAACATGAAAATTATAAATAGCCTATATAGGTAAAGTATTAGTAAAATATGTATATTTATGTAGATACATATACCTCATATAGACAAAGTTAATGACTTTATTGAGCTATGTCTCACATACAATTTGTCTATTTATAGTATATAATTCAAAAGCTTTTAATACACTAACAAAGTTGTTTAATCATTACCACAACCAATTTAGACCATTAAGTCTTCCAGTCTGTAAGCCTGGTCTTTGTTTTTTCATTGTTTATAAAATATTTTCTTAAACTTTTTAAGATTGAATTTTATTAAATTATTTTCATTAATTACCTTCACTAATATTTTTAATCTTTAGCATATGTTGTACATTATTTTCTTAAATTTATTCTATTTATAATATGGGCCCAAACTTTGTTATATAACCAACCATGGAATAGTATTGACAGAGTTCTTATAAAGTGTTATGTAGTATTTGAGTACTCAGAACTACACATGCTCATAAAAAGCAATTAAAAATAACCCCCCCGAAACTAAACATATTACTTAGTGTGTGTGTGTCAAAGGTTCTGCTTCTCAGGGTTACATGCTAATGTTTTCCCATTACACATCACACATATGCATGACAATCTATAAATGTACTTGGACTTTTTTAAAGCAATGCTGGGTATCAAACCCAGAGCTTTGTGCAAATCAGGCAAGTGTTCTATCACTCAGCAACATCCCCACCTGTGAGGTCTTATTTCTTTTTTTTTTTTTTTTTGTCTTTTTGAGGCAGGGTCTCACTATGCAGTTCAGGCTGGCCTTGAACTCACTTTTGTAGCCCAGGCTGGTCTCGAACTCACACCGATCCTCCTGCCTCAGCCTCCCCAGTGCTGGGATTACAGGCGTGCACCACCATGCCTGGCTGTGAGGTCTTATTTTTTAATTTTTATCTACTTTTAAAGAAAACTTTGTGTCTTTATTTTGAGCACAAATATTGTATTTCCTTCTTTATTACTCATTTTAGCATCTTAAATACCTTCGGTATCTGGTGTGGCCCTTGACTTTTCCTATTCAGAACATCCTTTGTGGGGCAGGCAAGGTAGAAGCCTGACTAAATAGCACACAGTAATTTCTAAAGAGTTTCCTAGTTTCTGTGTGCCATAGCTACTTACCAACTTCAGAAAATTACTTAAGAAGAATCATGATAATATCAAATATAAACAACAAACATATGCTTTTAAATCAATTTTTTCAAATATAAAATGTATTTTTCAAAAATATATGAAATACCATAGAACTATGAAGTATAATAAATATGAGGGTTTAACCATTAATAATAGAGGCAAGCTGGGCACGCTGACACACACTTGTAATCCAAGCAGTTATTAGGCTGAATTAGGAGGATTACAAGTTCCAGCCCACTCTAGGCACTTTAGTGATTAGCAGGACCCATTCTCAAATATAAAATAAAAGCAGGACGAGGGATTTATCTCAGTGTTCAAGGCCCTGAATTCATTCCCCAATTTAAAAAAAAAGAAGTATTGTGCATCCGATAGAAATAAACAAGAGGGCCAGCCAGATAGCTCAGCCGACCAAAGCACCAGATTAGGCAAGCACAGGGACCAGAGTTCAATCCCAGGTGTGCTGAGACAACAACTGAGACTGAGTGTGGTGGTGTGTGCACCTGTAATCCCAATGCTTGGGAGGCTGAAAATAGGAGGATCACTGAGAGTCTGACCTGCATAGCGAGACCCTGTAGACCCCATACTAAAACACATTAAAAAATGAAAAATAAACAAGTAAAAGAAGAAAGTAGGAGGCTTATGTTGGGGGTTTAGATTAGACATAGAGTGTTCTCTATATAGATAGAGTCTGCATGCCCTTGACAATTGTCAGCGTACATATACCCTGAGGACCCTGAAGGCAATCTTCAACTAAGAAACCAACTTTTCTGGTGAGGTATGAGGAGGAAGGAAATGAATCTCCTAGGCAAACTGGCAAGTACATATATAAATGGAATGATGGTAGTAGAAACTGTGGAGACTTTTCCTTTGGTGTTAGAAATTGCACTGTACTACACTCAGGCAATAGTCTACACTGCCTTTTCTAAAGAATGTTCTAAACAGAAATACAGTCAGGAATAAAGTTAAACACCAAAGGTATTTAAGTGCTAAATTAAGTAATAAAAATTATAAAGTATATATAGATACAAGATATGCATACATGCATATAAAATACATTTTTATAACAGATGTAATATATTTGCATATGTATATCTCACCAAAAATATATAAATATCATTCATTATTCATGCAAGTAATATTTATGGAACATCTATTATATACCAGGCATGACACTCAGCCCTAGAGATGTAGAAGTGTACTAAACAGAGATATTACATTCTCCAAAGGGATCAGTGTGTTCTATTAATATTTGTTTATTTAGTATTTATTTACTTATTTATTTCTGTCTTTTTGAGACAGGGTCTCACTACACAGGTTAGGCTGGCCTTAAGCTAATTTTTGTAGCCCAGGCTGGTCTCGAACTTGCACCGATTCTTCTGTCTCAGCCTCCCAAGTGCTGGGATTACAGGCATGCACCACCATGCCCAGCCTATTTATTGATCACTGTACCTAGCACACAGAGGACATATTTAAGTCTTCTGATTATCTGTAGTAATCAGGGTGGCACCTCTCCCTGGGAGCTATGGCAAAAAGGAGTTCACACACGTAGAAATTGACCTGATGCTGTTATACAGGAACTGGGGGAATAAAGGTGCCAGGACTACTTTGCTATTGGAGTCACTGACTGATTAGTCTGAGAAAACAAGATGCCCTGTCACAAAAGGGTAATGGTGTGAGGCAAGAGTGACAGGAAGCTGTTGCCTTTGATTAGTTATGTTCTCAGCAGGTCTTTGGTCAGCCTCTAGGGGGGGTATAGGGCAGCCAGTGACGAGGAATTGAAAGCAAGAGCTGCACGTGGAACACAGGTAAGCCGGATCAACTGGAACTGGCAGGTCATTTCTGCATTCTTCAGTCACTGATCCTACTGTGATGACCATTAGAGGATAATGGCTACACTGTCTGCCTTTCAACTTCAGGCATGCCATACAGGGACAAGACTGTTCCAGCTTAACCTACTCAACACAGTAGAGAACACACACTTGCCATCAAGATTATAATATGTTGTACAGTCTGACCCCAGCATGGTCCTTATGATTCCTGCCCACCCCCAGTATCCACAACTTTGTACAACACCATCCACCTAAGAGCTATAGCATGCGATTTGCATTAAACAGAAGCGACAGATATAGCAAAGGTGGTGAGCATTGTTCCCCAGACTATGGTGCATTATGTAAGATTCGTCCTTAGAAGAATGGGACAGGTGAGTCTTTCCCAATGAAGAAGCAAGTAGCCTTGTTTGTAAACTACCCCAAAAGAGGGTCACAGATAATTCTGTGAGTGTATTGCAAAATAGCAGCATACTAAGAAATAAAAGTCAATTACAGGCATCATAAATCCTCATATTCAGCTTCTAATAGCGCGCTCTTAGTTTAATCCTAGTAATTACTCAACTTCACTGATATTAATGCTTATCTCAGATAATTTGTGTGTGTGTGTGTGTGTGTGTGTGTGTCTGTGTAGATGGCAGGAGATTGAGCAGCATCTCTGGCCTCTTCCCATTTAATATTATGATTACTTTCACCACTTTCCCTCAACTGTGACAACCAAAGCTGTCTCCAAACATTGCAAAACGTATACAAGGGACAAATACACTCTGATGGAGAACTTATATTTTACTATAAGACTACTACAACAGTAAGTTATGTGTGGCAAAACGAAACCTTAGAACAAGAAAGATAAGCAGTTAATGCAGTTAACTGGCTCACTAAAAAGAAAAAAAAAAATCTATTTTTCTAACTATGTAGCTCCCAATGTTGGCAGTCCTAGGTCCTAAGGCTTTTTTACTTTTCTCACCAGCTGATAATAAAGACAGTTCTCACGTGAGCAAAACATAGGTGCCACTTATTGGGAAAGACAATTACATTTCTAACAGTGCATGTAAGAGCACTTGACTTCATCATTAAATAACAGTGTAGTTTAAGTCCTACTCACAAAGCTATTTAACTGCAAGAGAATCAGTGTAGAGGCAGACATTGGGAGTGACTATAAAAACAACTAAGTATATGGGGAGGGGTCTTTCTGAAATATTTTCTGAGGATTCCAAAATCTGTTTACATCATTGCATTTTTGTGTAGGCTATGCTGCATGACATATGTGGCCCCAGTGATCATATGGTCTATTTGTGCTGATGTAAAACCCTATTAGTGACACAAGGTAAGACAGAATTATTTTGAAACAAATGCCCTAGATATAGTGCTACAAACATAACAGGTTACTGAGCTCTTTTTAAATAAAATTGATAACAATAAGAATAAAGTAACTGAATCAAGTCACTCTTGCAATTAGTATTTTTTATTTTCTTTTTTTATGAGCAGAATAGATTTATTGGGGGAAAGAAAGCTCCTGTCCAAGAGAGGGACATGAGGGGGGTCCAGAGTGGGTGTCCCCTGGAAGCAATTAGTATTTTTAAAAACATGTATTTATTTGTTTGTTACAGGGTCGTGATATAGAGCTCAGACTTGTAATGATCCTCCTCTTTGAGCCTCCCAAGTCCTGGAGTTACAGGCATGCACCGCCATGCCCACTCAGGGGTGGTATGGTATGCCCAGGTTCTGGGGCTGGCACAGCATGCGGTACTATGGATCAAAACCAGATCCTTTCACTTGCCCAGGCAGGTGCTTTTATAGTTGAGCTATCTCCCCAACCCAGTGATCAGTCTTTATCCAAAAAACATGACTATATTGTTGCTGCCAGATACAAAAAGTGTAAGAGAAAAATTTAAAGTCAAAGATTGTAGATGTGGTACTGCCATGGTCTTATGAGAGACAATGGAAAGATGGGCATGGTGAATATCATGCCAATGTTAGTCACTGGGAGCTGGTGAGAAGCCACCTATCTCACCATGGAGATTGGAAGGAAAGGATTTGTTTGTATCAATCAAGTGAGGGAGCTGGGGAGATGTGCTTCAAATGGAAAGAATAACAGAATTGTAATTTGGGCAAAACAGATGGGAAGAACAGGTGTCTCCAAGTGGAAGCAAACGAGGCTGGGTGGGCAGGAGGGGCCAGGTGGTGACAGTGATAATGTCTTTTATGACATGCTCAAAAAACATTAACTGTATCATGAAGGTGACAGGAGTCACTCTGGCTTTGATGCAAGGCAGGGACATGATCAAATCTGCAGTGGCAGAAAAGCTGATATTTGCGTGTAGCCTGGCCTGGACTTGGACAAATCCTGAGATAGGAAAACCGGGAGGAGGCTCCAGCATAAGCAACACAGAAGATACTCCAGGAAGTAGAGATGGAAAGGAGAAGGCAGAGGGAAGGCAAGACCCCCTCAGGGCTAACTCTGGAGAAGCAGTACAAAAATCAGTGGACACTTTCTTAGAGAGACCTTTCTTTTCTGAGAAAAAGCCAAGGGAGGGAGGGTGAGCATCTCCACTGGTGGAGACAATCAAGATTTTGTACCCATTCGGTTGTGGACTGGCCACTCATGTTCAGAGCCTGCCTTTCCCAAAAAAAGGAAGAAAAGCAAAAGGAATTTGCCTGCTTGGGTTCTGCAAAGAGGCAGTACACCCACAAAACACGTTCCTAAATGTCTTATATAATTACTTTTATTATATAGAGTACAAATTTACTACACCCATAAGAAAAGATGTTGCTTGAAACACATCTTCATTAAAAAAGAATTACCACACTTTACAAAGTCAGTTTGTCTGCTATTGTCAAATATTGTCCTAGAATCTCTGAGAAAGTTCAGCAATGTAGATGTGCACGTAAACCATGCTTCATTTTTCTCCCCTGTGTCTAGTCTGTAGACATTACTCAGTACTGCAAACAATAAGGAATCTATTTTATACATTTGTGCTGAGTAAAAACTGCTGGATTCAATTATATTTCAAGTGGCAGAGCAATAAGCCATAAACACGGAAAGTAGCAAGATGCTCAAAGTAGGTACTTAAAGGCAACTTTTCGGGCATATATTTATTGTGGATGTCAAGGTGCTCCTCTGCTGTAATAAAAATGTTGCTTAGGTGTGTGGTGCTGCTGACTTGGCAGCAGTTTGTAGTTTTAAGCAAAGACATTCCTTACCCATTTCAAACTCAACCAATGGACTAATTTTAAAATGATGAGAGGCAGAGATAGAATGTGATGGGCTTACTTTTATAAATATAGCCCTGAAAAAATCAAGGATTTGGAGCTGGTTTGCCCAGACACTGCTAGAACTATAATCATCATTGCTTATCACTTAAAATGAAATATGCTCTAGATCAAGTCTGACCTGGAAGACCTGCTGAGATTGTTTCTGTTTTCAAGTTATCTAGTCTGTTCTAACATTTAAATACATTTTAGGCTTAATGAAATAAACATTTAAATTATACAAGCATTTAATACTCAGTTGGAAATTGAAAAACAGATACCATGAAATCTCTAGGTAAAAAGAAAAATCAGGCAACATCTGCTAGTCCCATTTCTCTGTCACATGGGACGGATGTGTTTATAAAGACTCAAATCTTTAAATAACCAAAGGCCTCTGAAATGGTTTTCTAAAACATTTGCACAACGTTGCCAATCCGCGGACAGGCCTGAAGGTTCTGTTTGAGAGATGCTTTGCAAATGCATTGGGATCAGGCAGCACCCATCCCAAGCATTCATTTATCACTTGGGACTCTGAGAAGGTAGGAAAGAAACTAATTCCTGGTCTCTGAGCCACTGTGCCAGAATCAGAGCACTTGTTATTTTGTTATGAGTTTTATGGTTATCTATTCTGGAGACCTTTTCTCTCTCTGACGTTTACCGGAGCTGTTTTATAGGGCTGAAAAGGGAAGTGGTTAATGAAGTATAGGAAAATTATATCACAATACCTCACACATATTCACAAACATTGCAAAATTAATTAATAAGTGAAAACACCTCTTCAAAATAAACACAAGAAATATTATTAGAAAATTCAAGTTCATCTATTTTGGCACTTTCTGGCACCCCCCCCACACACACACACACCTTCAGAAATGGATGAACTGAGACCCATGGAAGTTGAGCAGTTTTTATAAGGTCATGTAGTTTATTTAGTAGTGAAAGCTAGAGGACCTTACTCATTTACTTACCCACTCATGGAAGAGTCTACTGACTTATTTATCTTTATAACAATGATGTTTGGGTTTCTTACCAACAGGGACATGTTCTGATAATGAGTGAACGATTGGTGATTCGGTTGACATCATAGTGTGGACATCCACAAACCTGAATAACACAGCCTCCTGCACACCTGGGCTGTATGGTGTGGTCCAGTAGTGGTGTACCTATGGCTGTTTGTGTCCCTGAGAGCTCTACAAGTTTCACTAGCACTGGATTGCTTCTTGTTCCACGGTGAACAAAACAGCACCAAAATAAATAAAGCAGGAGAAAAAATGATGCAATCAAGAGGTCCTAGTCACAAGCGTAGTGTCTAACAGTAAAGTTTATATAAGTCGGAGTGCTCTGTAAAATGATATAAAAGTTAATACATAAATAAATAATTTAATACTATTATCAAATATAATGTGTTATAAATAATTATATATGCTGTATATTTATACCACTGGCTGCAGTGGGTTTGTTGACACCAATGTCACCATGAACACTTAAGCCTTGAGCATTGTGCTAGGACATTATGACTGCTCCAGTGTCACTAGCCAACAGGAAATTTTTCAGCTCCATTATAATCTTTAGGTGCCACCATAACATGTCAGTGATAATGAATCTTTTAGAGTTTTCAGTGATACAAACAGCCCACTGTTGCATATGTACCATATATTTACCATTACTAACAAATTATATGGTCAATATTTAGTCAAAATGTCCTACAGAGCATCGATATTAGATCAAAATGTCATTCTATGTGCATGACTACATACTGGAGCCTTCCTTTAGTCAACATATTATAGGTACTCAAATATGAATGAAACCAATTTGTTATTTATTCAACCATTCATTCATGCAGATTATCTATATCTAAGTACTTAGTCATGCCAGGTCTCAAGAATATCATCAACTGAGTAGTTTTTCTCTTTCCAAATAAAATTCAAACACATGTAGTCATTTCTGGAACTAAAATATATATATTCCTATATTAAATTATATCATTAGCCTGACTAACACTACATTCTATCTCCAGCAGAATTCTCTAGCTGGTTTCTTGTGGGAAAATTGAATCTGAAAGCCCATTTAGCAGTACTGCACATCATGCTGGGGTCCTTAACTGACTGACTGCCTTGGGCTGTCAGTTAATGTGCTGTTTCATGAGATTTGACTGCCCTTGTTATGCTAGTTTATATAACCACAAATGTTCCCTTATAACTGTGAAAGAATTCAGCTCACTCGAAATAACTATACCTGTCAACTCTATGAATTGTTCATTGAGTTTCATGGTAAGCATAGTACACAAAGCTGCTGCTAATCTTTGTTATTTATGGCATATGCCCTTTAACTTCATTAATTTTTCTTTTATCCACCTTACTTTTTTAAACTGATAAATTTTCATCTCAGTCCAGTTTCAAGAGCAGGGTAGCCTTTATCATCATATATATTCTTGCTTAGAAAAACAATGTTTTATTTCAAACATCACTGAATATTTTTTTTATCTGGAATTGTGGCATTTCATATCATATCCTTGTGAGATTACTGCAAGAAAAGAGGTATAATACTCTTCCCTGAGTTATATGCAAAAGGTAAGGTAATTTCTCTGTCAAATGTGGTTTACAAACAGCCTAAAAACAATTCTAGATGTGTTCACATGACAATCACCACACTTTATCTATTATGTAGAATAATAAAACACATGTGGTCTTACAATTCTTTTGAAATTTTGATTTATTGGGTGCACTAAATAGTTCAGCAGATTAAACCACCTGCAAACAGGCACAGGGACCAGTGGTTCAATCACCGGGCCTGCTGTGCTGCCCACTTGGGACGCACTGAGACAGCAGTTGAGACTGGGCATGGTGGCGAATGCCTGTAATCCCAGCCCTGGGGAGGAGCACTATGAGTCTGATCTAGTAGTGAGACCCTTAACACCCTGTAGACTCTTCCCTAAAATACCCAAAAATAAATAAATAAATAAATAAATAAATAAATAAATAAATAAATAAAAGATCCTGGAAAAACTGGCTTTCCATATGTCAAAGATTAAAATAGATTTTAATTGATTAGCACATGTGTAGTATATAATGTACATTCCTTGTGGAAAGTTGGGACATGTATATAATACATCTTAATTCATTTTTGTCATCCCCTTTGCCTTTTCTCTTTCTTCTTCCACCCATCCCTTGATTCCCTGGGCTTATGATCCTTGGAGTCTTAGATGAGAATCATTTATTTTATTTTATTTTATTTATTTTTTAGGAGATAAAAACAATTATTCAAAACTTTTATTTAGCTAGTAAGAAAAGCTTATACACCATTGCTTTTCCAATAGAAAAAGAGCTTGTGAAAGTATGTATGTTTTAAGTTCACAGTAATTCTCAAGCACAATGGATGTTGTTTAGTAACCTATGTTACTATATAACACAGTCCTATAGAATAAAATAAAACAATGACTTTACCTTATTTTTTTCTTTTTTTATTACTTTTAACAAGAAGTAACAATGTATAACAATATGACAGTTTCAAAACATGTTAGTAGTACATTTCAATATTTGATATAATGCAAATGAGAATCATTTAGTAGGCTTGTTAAAACATAGCTTGTTATTTAATTCTGTATGCATTAAGAAATGAATACAAAAAACAGAATGTGATGTATCCAAGCCAAGTGTTATTATTCAGCTTTAAAAAGGAAACAAATTCTGACACTTGCAACATGGGTGAACCTTCAGGGCATTACTTCAAGTGAAATAAGCCTATCTCAGAAGAAAAAGTTTGTATGATTCCACATCAATGGGATACCTAGAATAATCATAGAACTAAAATAAAATAGTGCTTCGAGGGACAGAAGGGAATAGAGAATGGGGAGTTGGTTAATGAATATAGTTTCAGATTTGTAAGGTGAAAACAGTTCTAGAGAGTGATTATACACCCAAGTGAATGTACTTAACACTACTACTACTGAGCCACACACTTAAAAGTGGTTATGGTGGCAAATCTTATACATTATATATCCTATATATTTTATCACAATGAAACGCATACTCATGCGTGCATGACCAGTTGTGTGTGTACTCACATGTTGCTAGATCCTGTGCCTATAATTAGTGATAAAATAGCTCCAAAGAGAGGCCTGGGAATCTGCATTTCTAACCAGTTCTTGGAATATTCTGATATTACTGATTCCAGGCTAACACTCTGAGAAACACTGTGATGAAAAAAAGTTATTTATAACTCCAGAACTTCTTTATTAAATGAGTTTGGGATAATAATCTGGTTAGAATAAACCCAAGGGGATTGCCTTGTCAACATGGAAAGCATCTTGGTTTAAACCATGTGTTTATTTGTAGAAGCTTTAATTGGAGATCTGGAGAAATGAGGAGCAGCTGCATATACCCTAAGCCACTCCTTAGTACCTCACTAATTGGTCACAGTACTTCATAAGTCCCAAGTATAAAGGGAAAAGTAGCAGGACTCAATAGTTTTGCATTTAATGGATACATTCTTCTTTCTTTTGCAATTTTTGTCTTAAATTATAAGGAGAATCTGAACTAAGGAATATAGGGAAATACGAAATGTTAATAAAATGAAGACCAACGTATTGAATACTTACTAGAAATAAAATATATATCTAATGTTTCATTTAAGTTAAGCATGAAGCAGTATGATAACCCTTATTAAATTAAAATTCACAATATCCCCTATGGGTGGTAGAACATCAGCCTTGTCAGATACTATTGAGAATACTTACTATTCCTAGCATGCTGGAAGGTTTGACTGTTTACATCAAATACCAATACCCTTTCACCCATAAATATAGATATAAATGGGTAGGATTCAAGAGTATTCTTGATACTATATATGCCAAAAAATTGTAGAAATATCCAAAATATGAAGACAGAGACAGTGAAGGGCTGAATTAATAACTGTGTATCCAGATAAAAATTTTTGCAATATGGAAAATATATGATATTTGGGTCTTCCTTACAATCTTTTCTTCTGGGCACTCAATCAAGGTCATAGTCCTGTTGGAAGAACAGATAGATTGTTAATGAGAGATGGCCTCTTGTCCTTAAATTATAGGCTTTATGAAAGACTTCAGGGGTAGAGTGCTTGCTCACATTAGTGAAGTCCTGGGTTCGATCCCCACCACTGGTAAAAGTTTAAATAGCCAGCATAGAGGAAAGTAGGATTCTTATCAGTATTGTTTAAATCTCTGTGTGCCACTATACCTGAATCTGGTGAGACTGCTTGACTTCCCTGTTATATTAATCAATGAATCTTTCTGTTTTTCTTAATCTTATAACTAAAATATCCTTGGCTAATGTGCTGTCATTGAGAGAAATATTTTTAGTTACATGAATGTTTTTAGTTATATTTTATTAATATGAATGTATAAAGATATATATTTTATTAATTAACTCAATTTAAGCCCACATGTTTAAAGACTATTAAAATGTTTTAAGAAATTTTGGTATAATATATAATCAAATATTTTAGTTTGGAAAACTCATTTATAAAAATTTATCATGTCTTAATTCCCTGGCCATTGAAGAAAAAAAAGATTATTACACAAAGTGTGTAGTTATATGTTTCACAAATCACTATGAAATATAAAACAATATAACCCTGAAGCAGAGAAATATGGAGATACCTAACAAAATTACATATGCATTTATATTTGGCTAAGCAATACCATTTCTAAAACTATTCCCAGAGGCACAGTAGCAGAAATATGAAAACATACATGCAAAAAACTATCAACCTTATCATATCTGTAATGTGGAGTGTTTATTAATAACCTGAGGAACCACTGACAGAAGAAGATTGTATACTATGTAACTATGGAAAGAAATGAGGAAGGTCTTGCCATGATATCTTAACAGATATCTCTGGATATAGTTTAAATTTTAAAAAAAGGAGCATGAAAGATAGAGAAAGGTGTAGAGGGTGTGTTACCTTTTGTATGATAAAAATTTAAGCCTATGTATATCTATCTTTACAAAAACAATAGTGAAAGAATAAATGAAAAACTAGCATAACCAGGGAAAAGCAAAATAATATGTAGATCTTTACCAAAATGGATAATATCAACACTTGTTGGCAAATATGAGCAACAAATGGAACTCTTATCCACTGCACAGAGAAGTATAAATTGGAGGATGTACTTCTAGAAACCCTTTGGCTATGTCTATTAAAAACCTGAGCATATTCATACTACATGATCCAGCAATTCTACTCTCAGCAGTATACCCACAAGAAGTGCATACATGTGTCAAAGACATACAGGAATGTTTTAAGAAGCACACTCCAAAACAGAAACGAATATTGCTAACAACAGCAAAATGGATAAATCATGGTGTATATGCAATACAACAGAATATGTTAGCAAAGATGAAAAGAATGAATGCTCCTACATATGCAGCTTGAATGAATCTCATAAACATACTATTGAGTGAAAGGAGCACATATGGCAAAATGAATGCATAGTGTTTGAAATCAGGAGGGCAATTATGTCTGGGGATAAATAGGGAGTAGTAACCAGAAAGAACACAACAGTACTTTTGGGGGTGCCAGTAAGATTCTGTTTTTCTGCCTACCAGGTGGGTGTGCTCAGTTTCTAAGAATTTAGCAAACTGAACGCTTACAGTCTGAATACTTTACCAAGAGTTTGTTATACTTTTAAAAGTGTTTAGAATATAAAAACCATTATATCTGAAAGGAGACAGGGAGCCAAACACAAGGAATGGGCTGGAATGCAAGACTTCTGAGTCTATATTTTTACAGTTTGGCTTTGGAATAAATACACATGTTTTATATATTCAAAAACTAAATTCAGTAAAGGAAGAAACATATATACCTATACTAAGTGGCAGTAATTGAAAATATTTTGAATTCTAGACTCTGTGTGTGTGTGTGTGTGTGTGTGTGTGTGTGTGTGTGCACGCGCGCGTGTGTGTGGGGTATACATTTTACGGTTTAGCATAAACCTGAAAATGGACCAGGTTAGGTCCTTTAAAAGTGCTGGAATGATAATTCTAGATTTAGTCTAACATCTTGGAAAAAATCATAAATGCTAAAAGCTCAAGCCCTAGGGAAACAAAGAAGGAAGGTAGAAAAAATGAACAGCTGGAAAAGCACTCACTGTTATCCGAAGCAAACAATGTATGGCAGTTAGGCACATACTAACCTAATGGCCTTTTGGAATTGACAAAAAAATGTGTCTGAGAGGCTGTACAATCAAGGCAGTAGTAGCTCTGTGAGCCAAGCAGTAAAGTGAATGCTCAGACAGTTTGACCTTGGGCTGAATCAGACATTCAGGATGTTCTATACTGACCACTGCAGAACCATGCAACATGCTAGTAAAAACACAGTTGAGTGGTTCACAAATCCTTCTTTTTGTGAATGTTAGCTTCTTCTTCCAACTCCTTGATGTCAAAAAGTTTCCCAAAAGGCCCTAACAATGGAAGGTAGAAGACAAGAGAACAAGCCTACATATCTTCATTTTTCAGAGAAGTGTGATGTTACAAATATATATGAGGACTAACCTGAACCTATCCTGTGGAGAAATGTGACCTCAATGGGTCCTACACCACAAATAAGGAAGTTTCAGCCCTTTTTTTTTCAGTTTGGGGGTTCAAATCTAGCCCTGAAACTTACTAACACTTCAGCCATATCCCTTAATGTTCTTGGGCCTTGATTTTCTTCATGTATAAAATGGTAAGAACTCTTTTGGGTTCTTGTAAGATGCTGATAAGGCACATGATGTACACAATGTAATGTCATTTATTCTTTTTTTTTTTTTTTTTTTTTTTTTTTTTTGTCTTTTTGAGACAGGGTCTCGTTATGCAGTTCAGGCTGACCTTGAGCTCACTTTTGTAGCCCAGGTTGGCCTTGAACTTGCACCGATCCACCTGCCTCAGCCTCCCAAGTGCTGGGATTACAGGCGTGCGCCACCACACCCGGCTTATTCTTTTTAATATCTATGTGATCCCCAAAAAATAGTTACAAGATCCTTATGAGTTATAGATGAAGAACTGAGGCTCTGTATCACAAAGTAAAACAGTGACAGAAAAATGATTTGAACCCAGAAATCTCAGGCTCTAAAACTTATGTTTCTTTTCTATAAAATGTAATCATGAAAAAAGTTTGCATTAATGTGTTAGTGTGTGATTTCCAGAGAGACAATACCAGTCATTCATAAATTAGTACATACATACACACACACACACACATACACACAGGCACACATACAATTGTCAAGAATGCACAGAGTTGGTCCTATTTGGAAGATGGATGTGGGCTAGAATGGACGAAGTGTGGGTAAGCTGGAGTTTGTTGCCTAGAGAACAATGCTTGGCATATAAGTGCTTGTTGAATGAATGAGGGCATTTAATGGAGACAAAAGAGTGTCTTCAATCACTATAAGGTCTACATAAATCTAGAGTCAGAACTTAGTGGGCAGCAGCAAACAAGAGGACAAAGGAACCTAGATTCTAAATAAAGTGAGTCATTATTGAACAAAAAGTTAAAATTGTCCTGAAAATAGAGAAAAGACAATTGGTCACTGAAGGTATGTGCAACAGATGGAATCAAACTGCTGTTTATAGGTGCAAAGCTGGCTGGAGGTTAGAGGTGGAGATTCCATGTATTAGGCATGGATTAAGACAGCTGAAACTGGTCAGTAGAATGAAGAGAAAAAGGATAATCTACAGACTAAGCAGGAGAACCTCAGCAAGCATTTATCTGTGGATTGCAAGACAATAGTATTTGTCTACTACTCTGATTTTAGACAAAATAGTATCATTTCATGAAACTTCCAGTATATGTTCTGGATCCCACTCTAATTCTTGTTTGTTTGTTTTGTTTTTATTATGAGATGTGGCTAAAGATCTTCTGCTTTGAGATGATGGAACTTACTAGAAAAATATGCCATTGTCAATGACAGGTAAACAAGTTACAGTTGTTGATTAGGAAAGCCTCATGGTCCAAATATGACTCAAGGAATGATACTGTCCTGATAAAAATCACGATTTCCAAGATCTATTTCACAGCTCCATTTGTAAAGAAATGTAATTGTGCAATGCATGAAGATATGCCCTGTATTTTGGGTCTGACTTATTAATCTTCAAAGAGAAATGTGGTTGCACATAGCTATTTTGATCATTACTTGTGGGGAAAATCTGTTTAGGAAGTCACATGAGAATGTTCCTTGATATACACTGAATCAGAGAAGCAGTAATTATTTGATGATGCATATGTAGTTATCTCTAGGTATGAAAACTAGGGTAGTAAGAATTTTAAAAACCTAACATTGACTGGCAGCTTAGTGTGTGTCAGGCAATGCACTCAATACTTACCTAATTTAGTTCTTACCCTGAATCTCTTTAGAGATTCAGGGAAATACCTGCCAAGCTGATGGCGCATTGATCCTACTGCATCTTCCACACTCACATTGATAAGTTGCTAATGGCAATTAACAGTCATGGGATGACATGGAAATTTTAGAAAACATCAGTTGGAATTCATGGTAAACAATTTCAAATGTTTTTATATGAAATTTACTGGATATATTATGAAGTACAAGATAAAATTTAAATAAAGAAATTTCATACTTGAAGATCTTGATATTTCCCTTTCACTGTACCTAGCAGAAAAGTTTAAAAAATTATACTGATTACCAACCAAACAGTAACACAAAACAGGAAAATAGGCCTGGGTTTCTTGAAACATTATTACATACTTTTAAATCTCACTATCTTGGTTAATTTTGAATGAATATTTAAATTTCTTGAGCTCCATATTGGCAGTTAGCTCTCATCTTCTGCCTACAGTCAGTTAACTTACTCATTAAATTTTTTTTCAAAATTAGAACTAAATCTCTTTCTCTAAATGTGTGGGGCATGTGTGTGTGTATGTGCATGTGTTTAAAAAGTTTCAAAAATCTCTAGAAATATAGAGAAAAATATTTGAGTAACGTACATCATTTGCAAATAAGAACATTAACCTATTATTTTCCTGGAGTCTTAGTGTGACTGGAGTCTTCACTCTGAGTCTCAGTGTGAACAAGATGGTCAAAATCCTTGTCCTTAAAGACACTCTACCTCTTCATTCTTGCAGATAGTGATGTAAATCCATAAATTCACACACCTGAATTTTGTAAGACTGAGATACTTCTACACATACAAGTGTATTTAATTGGTTTACTTTAATTTAATAGCATGTTATAAACATCATTTTCATTTATTGAATTTTCATCTACATCATAGCTGATAAAAGCTGCATGATAATTTTTTTAGAGACATGAGATACACTTAACTAATAAATGTGAAGGCCTAGTTTGTTTTTAGCTTTTTGTTCTTGTAAATGTACTAACGTGAATGTTTTAATAGAAAAATTGTTGTGCCTATCTCTGGTTATTTCCTTCAGATGAAACATTTACAAATCAACATAATCCTCTTTCTGGGTCAAAAAACATGCACCTAGTTGATTTTCGAAGCATTGCTGAATTGTACCCCAGGAATACTTATACAAGCTGGTATTTCCTAATGTAATTTATGATAATGTCTATTAACTCATACCCTCAATAATGTTAGGTATTTATCATTAAAATTTTAAATCAATTTGCAGGTGAAAATTGGTTTTGTTTTCTAATATGCTTTATAATTTCTTTTGAGGTCAGATATTATTTGACCTGTATGATTCACATTTTGTTAATTGCTTTTTTTCTGTGTGTTCCTTGGCCATTTTTATATGTGGGTGGCTTTTCTCTGCCTTTGGTAAGCATTTTAAAAAATAAGGAATACAATAACATTTTGTCTGCCACATATGTGGCAGCTATTTTTTTCCCCAGCTTATGATTTGCCTTTCTATTTATTCATTGAACCTTTGATCTTAAAGAGTTTTAAGTTTTATGTGGTCACATTTACAAATAATTTATTTTTATAACTTCTGTTCTGGATTGTCACCACAGGAAATCTATCATAACCTTTAATTCCTTCTAACTGAAGACTAACATCACTAAGTAGGTCACTTTCTGAGTGTCTTTTAAGTTTTATAGAAGCAATGTGATCTTTCCATTTTGAGATGATAGAATTGATGGTGGTGGTGGTAGTGATATGCAGGGATAAAGAAAAACAGAGATAGAGTTAGGGACAGGGATCAGCAGAAGCCAGTGCTTTGAGAAATGAATATTATTGACATTTTCCCCATAGAAAGACAAGACTATAAGTAGTGGTCATAAGTGAGGCCCAAGAATCTTGTATTTCTAACAAATTCCAAGGTGAGATTTAAGACATTTCTAGCCTACCTTGTCTGGTTCATGTTTTGAAATTGGTAAAAACACTGGAATTTTTTTTAACGTAACAACTAATGTGAATTTGTTTACTGCATCCTTTTAGACTCTGGTGGCTTTCTGTACTCTGATACATTACAATAAGCTTCAACAATCTGCACAAATATAATCTGTTGTACTTCTCCTCTCTGAGTAGTGACCACTCAAGACTTAACTAAGAAAATCCCTGCTCAGACACCGGAAGGTCTCCATGACTCCCTGAACACCTGAGTTGCTCCTGAAGTCGGTGGCTAGGTTCGGCTCTGATTAAGTGCTGGGAAAGGGTCCAATCCTTGCTGCATCAGTAATCATATCATAGATAACCCCTGTGGTGAAGGTCAATTTAAACATTATGCTAAGCTGAAAAGCAGTTCTTTCCTTTTTAAGCAGCAAGCCAAATTCCCACATTTAAGATTTAAATTTGTTTCAAAACTAAGGAATCATGACAAGACACACCTCACAGCCACTTAGTACACCCTCCCTCTCAATCCCATCATCCTATCTAAATGCCCGTCCTCCTGCTCTTAATCTTCAATCCATGCTGCTATCTGTGTCCTCTCCTCCAAAGACCCCACTTGGGGCTTTTTTCCCACTTGATGCTTTCAAATCCCTTATTCTACTCCAAATTGCTCCTGTACAACCTTCCATATGTTTCCCATCTAGGAGCTACCAGACCCCTTCTTCTTTCTCCACATTCATTCAATCTGAGAGACCATGTTGGTGCAGAACCACTTAGATTTGTCTGTGCTTGTGATTATCACTGCTGTTATCTTCACTGAGACCCTCATGTTCTGTCCTCTGGGAAGATAGCAAGGTGTGGAAACAAATGTACAGATGACTTGGTATCAGAAGGACCTATGCTTACATCCCACACTTACTGGTTAACTGTGTGGCTTTGGCAACAACAAACTGACTCTTCTCAGCTCTCTTTAAATTGGAACTGAATCTGTTTTAAGGCCTGCTGTGAGGGCCTGTGAGAGCATGGATGTAAATGTACTCCACATATTGCCTCTGCCAAGCGGGTCTTCTATAGATAGCTGCTGCCTCAGTCCATTTTTTTGTTCACCGATTTTGATCAGTATTCCTTAATAAGTCCTCTGCTCACCTAATGAACATCCATATAACCACCACAGCAGCCTTTCCAAAACAGAAATCTGACATTTTAAAAAGTTATTAGATTTTTCCATGGCTCACAGGATAAAGCCATTCTACAAAGTGCTCTTAAAAATCACTGTTCCATCTGCTTCATCTTCTGCACCTCCTCTTCTAGATGCTTCATGAGCTTTCCATACCCAACAGTGCCATGCCTTGGTCCCCATTTCTGATAACACTCTTGCTCTTTCCTAGCCTCATTCAATAACTTGTTATTCCCATATGTCCTACTGTTATGGTTTATGTCTAGTTGTCCCCCCAAAGCCTCATGTAGTCATTGGGCAGGAACTTCTAGAGTTTGAGACTTGATCCATGATCCCTGGGATTATGGGCTTTAGTACTGATGGGATTATCGGTCTGAGTAAGGCTGAGACTATGGGTGTGGTCCAGGGCGGATATCCTAAGGTGGAGAGCCTGATAGGAATATAAAGAGAGACAGAGAGCCAGACTAGAGCTGTTGCTCTCTGCTGCCCTATTTGGTTGGCTACTTCTGCCACCATTTTGTTGCTGTTCCACCGCCATGAACTGGATGCTCTCTGCTCTGTCCCACTCAGCCTTGGGCCAGCCGAATATGGACTGAAACCTCCACAAACTGTGAGCTAAATAAACCTTTCCTTCCTTCATTTTGAGTGTTGGGTATTTGTCCCAGCAACGAGCAAAAAGTAACTAAGACACCTACCATAAGCATCCCCAACTCCAAGAAATTGTCTCTGAGTGAGTTGTATAATTGAATTGATCTCCTCTTCTGGTGCTACACTTTGTATAAAAGTATATTTTGAACTTTTATATTCTGTATATAAAACATAATTACACTTCTTATAACACTGTAGTATGATTATCATTATGTTTATTCCCTTACCAGAAATTGAGTTCACTGAAGATTAATCACAGGGATTATATAACCTTATGCAGCCAGAACTTAACAAATAGAATCATTTTAACCCCAGATCATCAAGACTGAATCACATATTGTAAATATTTATTGAACTGTTATCTTAGTAAGCCCTTACCTAATGCAAATGACTATACCAGGAAAGGAATAGAAAACAAAGGTTTGATTTTGTTTTCTTACATTGTGGTTGAAATTAAAGAATCATGGGACAGAATTTCTAAAGCAAGGTATCATCAAATCTGTTACTATATAACATCTCACAACACTTTACCACTTTTTCTTATCTGTAGAATACCATAAGGATATAATATTGACATAATTCCACTACTATACTTTTAGTATACTAAGATATGATTAAGATGTAAGAAGAGAATGAAAAACATCAAGCTTAAAATGATATGCAAATGATACCTAATCAGTCATGTTTACTGTCAGACAGAGTTCCACATGATTATAAAATATTTCTTATGTTGTGTGAGCATTATTATAATATACATCATCATTATCACTAAACACCCATCTGTGTAAAGGACGCTGGTAGAAACCACAAAAAGACTTTAATTAAAATAAATTTAATCTCTATGGTTTGGAAGTTAAACTCACTCAAATAATCTCTGCACTCAAGAAAGTTCTCTGACACTTTAAGTTTTAAATTTAAATAAATTGAGTATCCAGAAACCATTATATTGATTTTCACTAATCTCCATGAATCAAGTGAAAAGGTGAGTCCTGAGAAATACTGATTTCACCAGGTTTACATTTGTCTCTTTTAATTTAAATTACATTTATTCATATTTATACTAATATTTTAGAAATTCCTTAAATGTTACTTTTTTTGTTATTTTGTCTTTTTGAGACAGGTTCTCACTATGCAGTTCAGGCTGGCCTTAAGCTCTCTTTTGTAGCCCAGGCAAGTCTCAAACTCATGCCAATCCTCCTGCCTCAGCCTCCCAAGTGCTGTGATTACAGGCGTGTGCTACATGTTACTCTTAACAGTTGGCTATGATTTTTTATTTTTATTTTTATTTTTTTTGAGACAGGGTCTCGCTATGCAGTTGAGGCTGGCCTTGAGCTCACTTTTGTAACCCAGGCTGGTCTCGAACTCACACCGATCCTCCTGCCTCGGCCTCCCGAGTGCTGGGATTACAGGCGTGAGCCACCACGCCCGGCTGATTTTTTAATTTTACTTCTAAATTTAACATTTTATCTTCCACTTTGAATTCAGTATCATTTTGACAAGAAAATTCACAAAGCCACAAATTTAACTGTTTTGATTAGAGAATCTATTGGGGTTATTTTAGTTTCTTATAGTTTTATCTTTCAAATATCAATCTATGGTTCATCTAAAACTTAACTTTTGGATTGTAATTTAAAAATATTTTGTCAATTATTTTCATACAACTATTGAGGGCTCCATTTTTTCTCTACCAATTGAAACTATTTTTGCATTCCTAAATCTCCACATATACACAGATCTGCTTCTGAGCTATTTAGTTCCATTTATCTAATGTTTCTCTAATATTATGAAATTAATTATTTTGGTCTCTTACTTTAATTTCTGAAAGGGCATATTTTTATTGCAACTATGAAGGGAGTATTTTCTTTGTCAGCTGAATTCTCTATCTGGTTATTACATATGCGAGAAATTATGTCCTATAAATTTTGACTAGATCTGGCTATCTTCTTAATCTTTCTCTTTTACTTCTATTAATTCTGAGAAAACAACTATATCTAGCATTTTGTAGATTTAATTTATAACTCTTATAGCTTCCTGCAAGGTAAGCCTGTTATATCCATTTTGGAGATAAGGAAAGTAAGATCACTTTCTATTGAAAAACATCTGAGTACCCAGCTCATCAGTAGTGAATCTAGAAATAGAACATGGAGCTGATTGATTATAAGCTCTTCTATCATACTACTTGGCATTATATAAATACCATAATGACTTAATTATTATAGATACAAATACATATTTATGATCTAACAACTGGTATAGGGTTAAAATGATACACTTCAGTTTGAGTAAGCAACTTGTGAATATTATATATTTACTTAAAATTAGGTGAATTAAGGCCAGCAAGATAGCTGAGCAGTCTAAGCATCTGCTTGGCAAGCAAGGAACCATGGTTTGATTTGAAGCACTACAGGTCACCCAGGCTCCACCACAGGTGCATCGAGCTGGCCACTGAGACAGAGTATAATAGTATCCACCTGTAACCCCAGTCCTGGGGAGGCTGAAAATAGGAGGACTGCTGAGTTTGACCTGCATAGCAAGATCTTGTACCAAATACATAAAAAGAATTTTAAAATTAAGTTAATTAGAATCTTTATTCCTTAATTTAAAATGGAATGAATCAAATGTTAAGTACCTATATCATAAATGCAGAACCTCTCCCCCAAATGTTTGTGAATCAGAACTCTGTTGGTAACAACTCATAGAAATTTAAGTCAAATTAGTGTAAGGTAAAAAGAGCCTTGTCAATCACAGGCAATGAAATTGAAGCAGTAATAAAAACTCTACCAATGAGTAAAAATCTAGGACCCAATGGATTCATCATTAAATTATACAAAAGTTTCAGAAAATCAATGCCAACACTTCTTAAACTCTTCCCTAAAATTAAAAGGGAGGAAGGGACATTGCAAAACTCATCCTTGAAGGCAGAATTACCCTGGTATTGAAGTCAGAAAAGACCTCCACAGAAAGAGAAAACTGCAGGTCAACTTCCTTAATAAATAAAAGTACAAAATCCTTAACAAGATACTTGCAAATAGGATGCAACAAATCATTAAAAAGATAATTCATCATGACAAAGTTGGCACAATATACCAACATACCTAAATCAATAAATATAACATACTACATGATTAAAAGTAAGCCTAAAAATCACATAATCATCCCAATAGGTTCAGAAAAAGTCTTTGACAAAATCCAACATCCATTAATGAAAAAAAAAAAAAACCTGATGAAAATAGGTATAAAAGGACCTTACCTCAAACTGATAAAAGCTGCTTATGAAAAACCTAGAGCATGCATTATACTAAAAGGGGAAAAACTAAAACCTGTCCCCCTAATATGCAGAATAAAACAAGGATGTTCACTCTCATCACTCCTGTTTAACATAGCACTTGAAACTTCAAGCAGAGGTTAAAGTTTCTCTTGTCTCTTAGACAAGAGACAAGAAAAGTTAAAGAGATGCAAATAGGAAGCTATCTTTATTTGAAGATGTTATAATCTTCTGCGTAGAAATCTCATAAAATTCCAACAGAAGACTTTCAGAGATAACAAGTAAATTTAACTAAATATACAAAAATTGTATGTACCAATAATAAATCTACAAAGAAAGGAAGCAGGAAAACAATTTCATTCACAGTGACTTTAAAAATTAAATACTTAAGAATCCATCTAACTAAGGAGGTGAAAGAAGTGTATAACAAAACTATAGCACCCTAAAAACAGAGATGAAAGAGGCCATTAGGCAATGACAAGACACCCCTTATTTCTGGACAGGACACATCAATACTATCAAAATGGCCTGTTTTCAAAAATAATATATAGATTGAATGCCATTCCTATCAAAATGCCAACAGCATTCTTTGCGGAATTAGATAAAACAGTTCTAAGGTTTATGGAATCTGAAAATCAGCAGGAATCCAGTCAAAGCAATCTTGAGAAAAAGAGCAAAGCAGGGGGCATTACAATCCCAAATTTTACTTTATAGTACAAAGCAACTGTAATATAAACAGCATGGAACTGGAACAAAAATAAACATGTACACCAATGAATAGAATAGAACACACAGAAACTGCTCCATGAACTTTTAGCTATTTGATCTTTGACAAAGGTTTTTAGAGCACATACTGGAGAAAAGATAGCCTCTTTAGCAAATAATGCTGGGAAACCTAGTTACCCAAATGTGAAAGAATGAAACTATACCCATATCTCTCACCCTGTACAAAGATCAAATTAAAATGCATTGAAGATCTAGGTATAAAAATAGAAGCACTAAATCTGCTGGAAGATAAAATAGATAAAACACTGGAACATATAGGCATGGGTAAGGACATCTTGGAAAGAACTCCAATTATATAAGAAATAATACCAAGAATCACCAAATGGAATGATGTCAAATTAAAAGGCTTCTGCACAGCAAGGAAAATAATCATGTGTGTGTGTGTGTGTGTGTGTGTGTGAACTAGATCCAGTCAGCCATCATGAGCATCCCTCCAAACAATTAAATTAGCATGTATGACCTCATTATGTTTTTCCTCTAAAGTAAGGAAATTTGCTGCACCAGTAGGAGCCTCCTTTTATGCCACTTGCTAGGTTTTCTGAGAGACCAATTCTGAGAGATTTTGATGTGCAGCTTAATAGGAGACTTTGGGTCAATGCCTGTGGAAGGAATGAAGGAATGGGGGAATAGCAAGACTGCACAGAGTACAAAATCAATGTGCAGTTCAGGACTGACTGATGGCCTCAGTTGTTCCCACAGTAACTCTGGGGTTACAATGGCCTCCTAGTCTTGCCATATGGGGGCTAAAGTGGCTGGCCCTTCATACGCTCAAATCCATCAATCACTCAGTGTGGCCTATCATAGGAAGTGTCATGTTCATATCTTCAAAGCTCAGTGGGTTTTCAATAGCTGAGAGATGGCATCTGAAGGCTTTAATTGAACAGCACCCCCAATGCTGGGGCAAGCCTTTCTTTGAAGGAGACCTTATTGGTGCAACTAGACAGCCAACATTTTGCTATTTGGCATTCAGGTGGAAGAAGTTAGATAATTTTTGCAATGCTCTGCTACAGATATTTTGTGTAAATTGTGCTAAAAATACTTCATTTAATCCTATTGCCATTCATTCCTGGTACAATAGTGGATTTACATTTGATGAAGCTGAACTGATATTCTCTATTATGTTTTTACTTGGTGAGTTCCTGTGCTATAAAACCACCTTCAGTGCAATTTGTTGATCCATAAGCAATGACTCTATCTTATTAAATCAGTAAAAGAAATACTTATAAGAATACCTTTGGACTGGAGATATAGCTCAGTAGTAGATTTCTTGCCTAAAATGTGGGAGGCCCTAGGTTAAGTTCCTAGCACTGCAAAAAAAAAAAAAAAAAAAAAAAAAAAAAAAAAAAAAAAAAAAAAAAAAAAAAAAAAAAAAAAAAAAAAAAAAAGGTTCTTTTAATGTATTATTTACTTGTTACTTTTTGGTTATTCAGTACTTTTATTTCTCTTATTTCTTGAAAGGAACAGCTTAGGAAAAAAATCACACTTTTCTATTATAGGCCTCTATGGTAGCATCAACAAAAATAGTCTGCACAAATTCTACAATGCATGCAGACAGTATGTTAGCAGATCATGGTGATGAATCTGAGTTAAATAACATGTTACAGAAAACCCTTCATTGTGGTGATTTGCACTGTAATTCTTTCCAGTTGAATTGACCTGAGAGCTACAAAGCATTCTGTGTATGAAGTGTGGCAATGAGTGCAGTTTCGCACCAGAGCTACCTTCACCACTTCCTTTTTGCTGCATCCTGTGCAGGTGAACTTAACACCTCTTCACTTGCTTCCTTGCTTCTGATGAAGGATGCTAACAATAATCTCAATGGGATGTTCTATCTGAAGGACATATGGTAGTGGTTGTTCCTTAAGTATAAGTTTAATAGATAGTTGTTATTCAATATTATCAAGACAGAATTTTAAAAAAGATTTGGTCTTTCCTTCTTATGCCTAGCTGATATTTTAAGGAGCTCAGTGTCCTTAATTTCTTGTCATGGAAATGGTATGACAAAATGAGCCATTAAATTTTTGAATTTTGAATCACTAACACTATCCTTGCCCTACACACACACACACACACACACACACACACACACGCATGTGCACGCACATACAAATACATCCTCTACTTCCATCTTTCTTTCCACTAATCCTGACCATCTTGTAGTCATTTATTTAATGCAAATACTGCAAGTTCCTACTCTCCTGCAGAATTTAGTTTCACTTTCATGACTTCTCCTTGTTCCTCTGGAGGAGCATCAGTTTCACAGTTTGATACTGTACATTGGTGCTTTAATTGGGATCCAGATACTTTCTATTATCTCATGATGTTCAAAAAATCTCCTCTGCCTGTGGTACTTTATGTCGGTCTACTTCTTCAATTAGATCAAGACACTACATGGTCACCATAGGCATTTGCACTTTTTTAAAAATTCCACTTATTTATTTACTTACTTATTTATTTAGTATTTAGCACAAGGTGTACAAAGTCTCACTACGTAGATCGGACTCATAGTGATTCTCCTGTTTCCAGTCTTCCATGTGCTGGGATTATAGTTGTGCACCACCACACCCAGTCTCAATTGACTCTGCATGCCCCGTGGGCAGGGCCATTGGAGGGATCAAATCCTTGTCACCCTAAGCAGGAACTTTAGTTTGCTGAGCTATCTGGCCAGCCCTTCATATTATTTTAAAATCTTAACATCTAAAGCAGAATGGTTATTTTTTCCCAGTTTATGTATAAATGGGGGAAGTGGAGTTTAGAAGCCAATTTTAGATGAAAATCCCAAAGGGTTAATTAGATATACATGCTGGTTGCCAGAAGGATAAACTCAAGCAGCTTTATTAGGGTTCCTGCCTTAAATCTGATTGCCCTAGTAAGACTTTTGCAACTGCAACCTGCATATTTAGGAACAAGAAATCACTCATAGTTAGCAATATTTTCCATTTGATTTTCTTTAATTTTGGAAGTCCACCAATTGACAGCTTTGTTTCAATAAGTGAATACCTACTTTGCACTACTATGCCAAATGTGGCCTGTATTCTTGTATACAAGCCACAGGGGTCGTACTTATGAGCAAGAAGGGGTTGGAACCTGAGTGGTGGTGAAAAGAACATGGAGATAAATATTTGAAAGCATAACTGATGCTATTATAAAAAATAGAAATGGGGCTATAAGAAATAAAGTATAACAGAAATTCAAAGGAGAAAAATTACCTTGGCTTGGGTCTTAGCAGGAAACATTTTAAGAAAAATGAGAGGATGAGATAGGCTTAAATGCCCAGATTTTGGGCTATGGAGATAGCTCTATAGCCTAAGCACTTTCCCGGCAAGCACAAGGACCACCAGTACCACATTCTGTGTCAGCTGTGGAATGTTAGGTGCACCATGCCAGCCACCAAAATCAGGTGTGGTGGCACATACTGATAATCCCAGTGAGACAGAACAATCATTATGAGTCCAAGCTGAGCAGTGAGACCCTGTCCCAAGTAAATAGATAAATAAATATTTTAAACCTCAGATTTTGATCTGCACAAATGGAAGATGGTGTTTCTGCATAAAACCAAGGGACACACACAAAATTAAGCAAGATATCACTAACTACAATAGCCAAGCAGGGAAACCTTAAATATTTTTGTGAAGGACTCTGGGATTGGAGCCCCTGTGCAATAAGGAGACAGGATAAAATGGCCTCTTGCTGTCAGGTGCAGACTGGGTTATGACAAGAAGGATCTGGGGTAAGAAGGAGTTTGAAGACTGCAGCACCAGAGAAAATTCATTACTGTAACTTTGAGGGGAGGAGGATGGGTCAAGAGATTTGCATGTAGGCTAAATTTGTGGCTGTTAGAATAAGTGTAGGAAGGGAAGGAAAGAAAGGTGACAGGCAAACCAGCAGGAGAGACAGAATAGGATAGTCAGGAGTGTATCTGATTTTAGATATGTTAGCTGGAGCTGTGATTGGTTTATCCAGATGGATACACTCAAGAGGGAGTTGAAAATGTGCCTTAAAGCAGAGTAGATACAGATGTGAGAGCATGGGTATTAGAGCCCTTTGGATTTGTGCGATTCTTGAGAAGTTATCTTTTCTTTCTGCACTTACCCAACAGAAATCTCTTCCATTCCTGATGAAGTGTGTTTATTTAAGTAATGAGAGAAGATAACATAATCAGGTAAAAGGTCAGAGATGGAACAGTTAGGCAAGAAGCTGTCATATTGTAAAGCATAGGGGAAGTCAAAGGCACAGGGAGGTTCCAAAAGGGAGGGCAAGGGGGCTTAACCTAAAACATGAAGAGGTTGAATTACATGAACAGGAAGCAAAGATGGAGGCAGACATAATTCGATTATGTCCTGTTAAAGTGCCTGACATTGTGTTTACGTGATTTTTAAAATTGCTTATTATTCTCCACCATTTGGGAAATATATTTGATATTGTAAGTTATTTTGTTTCCATCATTTATCACCAGCAAACAGGTGTATGAATAAACACAGGAATAAAAATGTCAGTTGTGATACACTAAAAGTAGTTTCAATAGAGAGATGGGTATAGAAGCCAAATTCATATATATTCATATTTATTTTATATATAGTTTCCTTTGTAAGTAAGAGACAACCTCAGACACTTCCATTCTTAAAACTGTTGTCTTTAATTAGAATGAATTTTTTATAAGTGAACTATTTTTATGTCAAGGGCTATTCTTCCAGATAGCTAAATTAGAGGGAAAAATTTTTGCTAAGAATAACATTTCTGTTGATTTTTGGATTGTCTTTTGATCCAGCGGGACTTCAGAAAGACTTAGATTACAAGAAAAGCCTCTGATACATATCTATGAAAGCAAGATTAAAACAATGTTGTACACAGTCAACTGTAAGCCAGTGCCAGTTGGAATGCTGAGATTTGGGAACAGTGATCTTCAGGCAGCCAGGTGAGACTAATCTAGGGAAGCTTTAGAAAGGAGATAAATTTAAGCTGTTTTGAAAGGGGACTATTCTAGTCAGTTGGCAAAGAGTCTTAAAGCACAGGATTAGGTATTTTAATTTGATTACCTGAGATAATTTGAAGCTATCTCAGTATTCTGAAAAGACTATATAAAGGTTGCCTGGAAGATGGTTCATTTCTATAGCTCTTAACCCTGGTTACATATTAGAATGGCCTAGAGAGCTTTAAGAAATCCTGATATCCAAATTCTGCTCCATACCAAATAAATCTAGGGTGAGACCTGAGCAACCATAGTGTTTCTATAAAGTTCTATTGAACTTGCTGATTGAACCAATTGAGTTTAAATTGCAAACAGGCAAGAGTAGGGCTAGAATGAGAAAGGTTAGCAGGGTGGCTGGAAATGGGAGTCTGACCAAGCTTTTTGTACAGAGATAAAAAGATGAAGCTAAATAAAGTATTCTGAAGGAAAACTTGGTTGGACTTTGTGATGCATGTCAGTTGCAATTTTTCACAAAGCTATCCTCTAGCTTGCTGGTTTTATTATGATGGATTAGTTGGAAGACAAATGAATAGGACTCGCTTTTGCTAAAAGTTGAGGTTGCTCATTAGCAGAATTCATTTCTGTAGAAGCACAGCTGATCACAGAATGAAATAAAACATATTTATATAAGCTATTGTTTATATTTGGAGGGAAAGGAAAACTAATGATGGATACTCTTGAATTAAATCAAATTCACATTTTAAATTGAGTTATACTTAGGAGATACTGAGCTATAGTAAAGTTGTGATCCCTTTAGAGGAACCTTGAAGGAAATGAAAAGCCAGACCATTAAGGATGCTAAAGAGAAGGATTCACCATAATTTTCAGTCATAACATTCTCCTTTCTTAGAACAAAGCCTTTATAACAAAGGTGGGAAATGGATGGGTAGTATATTAGAAATGATGACTTCTCAGCAAGGTGAGCAGGCAAACAAGGGTGGGAGTTCCAGTGTTCACATTACATCATTTTAAATTTGCTCTGACATGTCCCACCTTTAAAGAGCTTACCAGAAGGGCAGAATGTTATAAGGTGGAGCTGTTACTTATATTTTAAAAAGTGCTTCATAGTGCATCCCATATAGGAATATTTGACAAGATATAGGCACTGAAAAAGAAATTTCACTGGCAATTGAAGATGGCTATTAGAATAAAATCATTCTTCTGATTTTGAGGATGAGGCTGTCTTACAGTAGTATTAGGCTTCTATATAATAGCTTCTGTCATTTAGAAAACAGATTTGGGATTTTAAATGAATGATTCCTGTTCACTGTATTCCTGCTCCTGGATTTGGGTCTCAGGTATACAGAAAGGAAGGGGTATTCAGTAAGCCTCGGCCTTGCAATGAGTCTGATAACTCTACATGTTATGATTGGACTGGTACAGTCCCCAGAACTTCTTAGTTAACTTTATCCTTGCAAGAAATGAAGTACAGTGGGAAGGTAAGACATAGTTTCCAAAAGACACTTGAAAAGATGAAAGTCCATTCAAAGACATCAGCAATATATCCAGAAACATCATTCACACCCAACTTCTCTTCCATAGGAGCTCAGAGTAAAAGCACTAGCAGGAGGGTGGAAGTGTGGCAGAGTCAAAGGGAAGAAGAGATTAAAGATAATAGGCTTCTGAGAAGTCTGGGTATCCTAAGGCATTGAGAAAGACTCCAAGTGTCTACTGATATTCTGAGAAGAGAAAGCCATGGCTTCCCTTCTGCCTCTGGCCTAAAACTCAATCCATCTCATTTCATCCAGCACCCCTGGCTGCAGAGGGTCACAACACCTGCCCAAAGTTACTCTGTGCTGCTTGGCATGTTTAGGTTTCTTTAATTGTTTCCAATTTCCTTTCCTCAGATTTACTTATCCAAGAAAGACAGCTTTAAATTAATACACTACAAAGTCCCCCTACTTGTTGGTTTGCAAATTTAATGATCCTCGTGGAAAAGCAAATTAATCTTTGATGTCAGGTTGAAGCCAAAGAAAAAACTCTATTTGGGCACAGGGCCCTCTTCAAGCACCACATCCACAGTATTTTTTCCTTCACTTCCATACTTTCTACATACATAAAGAGAGGAGAATGAAACACCCCAGAGCCATCTCTGAATCAAAAGGACTACAGTGCACTCACTCATTCTGCTCATCCCTATCAAATGGTGGTTTGTGAAGAGCCTGTGCAAAAGTGCTGAGAAGCCAGGAAAGGTTCCTCGGAAGAAGCCACCTGAGGAGTTTCTCACACTTTCTATGTTCATGACTTGAAAAGGTTGCAGTAAATATTTTATTCTATTGAAATAGCCTTTTAATACTTTCTCTCATTTCCAGAACACCAGAGCGTCTCCCGAAGCTCTCATCGTCGGAAGGTTCACAGAGATCTTTAAGAATCAGAAGTGCTCTGACTGTGTTTCTGCGGTTCTCTAGCCAGACGCCTCTGCTACATTGCTTGAACAGTTCCTTTCAACTGAAAAATTAAGTCTGCACTACTGTCAGAATGTGTCATCTGCACACCCGGACACTCCTCGCAATTTACCGCATTCCTCGCAGAGTGGAGGAAGAAAGGATGGCGAGCCCCTTCCTCTGAGCTCTGGGAAGGCCAGATGCTGGGGAGGAGCTAAACAACTGTGTCCCGGAGTCTGGCCCAGCCGGATCCTGGAATTGTACCCAAGGCTCAGGGCTGTGAAACAGTGAGTGACGCATGCCTGTAATCCTAGCGCTGGGGAGGATGAAGGCAGGAGATCACGAGTAGTCCGAGCTGTGGAGTGAGACCTTGTGTCAAATACGTGTAAAAAAAGAAAGAAAAGAAAAGAAAAATAAGCGAGTATCCGTCCGTTTTCTCTGGGTGTGAATCACACTCCCCTTTTGAGCCTCTGGGAGAAAATTCATTAAGTACAGCCAGGGCCACAGAAGCTGACAAACACACGTGGGAGCTAGGGGCGGGAGGTGGGAGAGGGCGGATTTTCCGTGTTTTTTTTTAATTTTAATTTTATTTTATTTTTTATTTTGAGGTCTGTTTCTCCTTTGTGCCCCGATTGGGCTCTTTTGACTGCAAACTCTGGAAAGACAGCGAGGAGGCCCTTTCATCCCCAGTGGAGTATCTGCCCAGCGGTAAATGCTGAATGACAGCGGCGATTTCAGCCAGGAAGAGGCGGCGGCGCGGACCGGCTCGGCCCAGCCCCCCAGCCGCACGGCGGGGCGGCGGCGGGGCCCGCGGCCCGAGACCCGTGCGCCCGCTCGCAAGGGGCTCCACCTGGCCGCCGCGCCGGAGGGGCGGGGCTGGCTTCCCGGAGGCAGCGGCGTCTCCTCGCGTCCGAGCGCGCGCGCCCCGGCGTCCGGCGCACGCGCGAGGCCGTGAGGGAGCGCGCCCCGGCGGCTGGAGGAGGAGGGAGGCTGAGGAGAGGCAGGCTGTGTGTGTGCTGGTAGCGGCGGCAGCGGCAGCGGCGCGGCCGGAGCCCGGGCGGAGTGTAGGGAGCGAGGAAAGGGCGGAGTGAGAGAAAAGCGAGCGGCGAGAGACGCATTTCTAATTCTCAACTACGAGCCCCGAGTTTGTAGATGGGGCTGCTCGTCGGCGCCTGCGGCTGAGGCAGAGAGGCGGCGGCGGCGGCTGAGGGAGGGGAGCGACGGCGCGAGGCGGCCGGGGTGCGAGCCGGTGAGTTGAGGGGCCCCATGCGGCCGGGGTAACGGTCTGCCCGCGCGCCGGCCGGCGGGCGGGGGAGGGCGCCCTGTTGCTCCTCTTACCGCGCCACGCTGAGACCCTGGCCCGCCCCGCCCCTCGGCACCTGGGCTTCCGCGGGCCCGGATCCCGGCCGGACCGCGCTACGTGCGGCGGGGCGGGCGGGAGGCCGGAGCGCGGCAACGTGTCTGGCCGGTGCTGCCAGCCGCCGCCCCGCTCTCCCCACGCGCTCCTCGGCGCAGCGCGGGCTGAGGCTGCCGGCTCGCGGGTCCCCTCTGGGCGCGGGGCTCGGGTGCAGATACCCTCTGCGGCGGGAGCAGCGGTAAAGCTTGAATGGAGAGCCGCGCTGGGGGCGTTGGAGATGTGACTGACACCTCGGGGAATCAGTCCCGAGAGGGGGCGATCGCGCCGGCTGCTGGCTCTCTCCCGAGCTCGAGTTCCTGGGGGAGGAGGTTTGTGCAACTACTGCTGTTACTTGCGAGGCACGAGATTTTAGTTGTTTGACCAAAGTGGTTGTGGGCCGAGCACACGCATATCTGGGGGCGTTCGCTGCTGCTGAGATCGTGCTTTTTGATCCTAGGTACATTTGTCTGGAACCACAAAGGTGCTGAGGCTCCCTCCCCACCTTCTTTCTAGTTTTTCTTTTCGGCAGAGGTGAGAGCCCTGAGGGGGGTCTATTGAGAGATCTGATCGTAAGATGACAGCATGTGGATTGGTGGGCGGATGTTTTTTGCGGAAGGACTTTTTAACACTTTATCGGGAGTATTCTCAATCCTACAAGATCCTGGGATTACAAACTAGAGATTGCGTCCATTAAATTTGTATTATTTTGGAACACGCACTTGTGTAGGTGGGGGAGGGAGGTGAGGTAGAGAATTGAAAGCTCAGAAAATTCTCCGCATTACTTAAAAAGAGCCATTTAAGGCCAGACTAGCCACGTTTTACTGTTTTTCTATGCCTTTGGGGATTGTTGGAATTTTCTTTATGCTTCATGAATTGGACTCCTTGTAATGTAGCTGAGAACAGTTGGGGTGTGCTAAAATGCTCTTCATTGATTTAGCAGCCATTTCTTCCTGTGAAATATTTCATATGCTGGTTTGGGCACTTACATGGGTCAAATATGATAGATGAGGTAATACACTGTTATTGATGTGGAGATACTTTTGGTAGATGGGTATAATAACTAATCATGCAAGACATTTTAGGCGTCTGCTGTGCAATTTTGATAAGCTACCACGTCTGATAGTTTTGTCTTCAGAGGCCTTATTACCATAAACAAAGAACTTTAGTGGGTTGTGTCGTTCTGAGGTCATTTGTATCTTACATCTACCATATTTAAATGCTTGTTTAAGTACATGTTTATACAGTGTGTTACTCTTTAAAGCCCACGTTTATTTTAGACTGGAGTTATATAATAAGTAAATGATAACATTTTTAATTGCTCAATTTTATCATATAGAAATGGTACACTAGGAAAGGGATTTGTGTATGTGCTTTTCTTGAATGAATTATTTTACATTAAAGGTTAAAAACACAATATTAGAGTGTTTAAAACTATCATATGTGAGGCAGAATTTTTTTTTCTTTTTTTGAGGGGAGGGGGACAACTGTTGAATTTTTCAAGCTTAAATATGTATCTCTTAAACATTTGAAAAAGCACTTTGCTCCCCTTGCCCCCCAGTCTTCTTTCAGGCAAAAATTATTCCAGAAGTCTACCCAGCCTGCTTCACTCTTTCCTTTGCTCCTCTCCTTTAGCTTGAAATAACCAAGAAAATCATATTTTTGAACCTCTCTCTTGCCTTTTTAAAAGTTGCTTTAAAATTAAGTTACTTTTTTTAGCCGGGCGTGGTGGCTCACGCCTGTAATCCCAGCACTCGGGAGGCTGAGGCAGGAGGATTGGTGCGAGTTCGAGACCAGCCTGGGCTACAAAAGTGAGCTCAGGACCAGCCTCAACTGCATAGCGAGACCCTGTCTCAAAAAGACAAAAAAAATAAATAAATAAATAAATAAAATAAAATAAAATTAAGTTACTTTTTTTAATAGTCCCTATCTCTTCATATACTTACTGTACAATAATGAATGGTTAGCAGAAAGCAACAGCTGCTGTAATGAAATGCCTTTTGCATTTTTGAAACCCAACCTTTATTTAAAATGAGCAGTACTACCAAACTATTACTAAAAGTTGCTAATGACGCAGGACACAAGGTAAGTCAAAGGCTATCAAATATAGAAACACTAAGAAAATAAACGTTGAAAAATACAAAGGACTGATTGTAAAATAAATTTTACTTTCTGTAAAATAAATTACTTAGCTCCAATGACTTAGAGTATATTTTCTAAATTACATATTAGTTGTATAATCTTGATAATAATCCTCTACAAAGTATTTAATTTGATAAGTAATTACATTTGTATCAAAACTCTGCTTCAGATAAGTGTAACCTGCAAAGAAGGAGGGCATATTTCAGGAATAATGAACATCTGCCCATTTCTTAAGTTCTTGGCTCTTTGGGGATATTATCAGTTGTCACCAAGAAACTTATACTAAAAAAAATTGTGCTAGTCATATCTGTAGTTTTTTTTCTTCCCCCAAAATTGTCTTTATACTTGCAGATATTGTATTATAAGAGCAGACACTAGAAATCTCTCTATTGACACGGTATTAGTATTGAATTAAAGATTTTATTTTTTGTTGTAAGGTTCACTTTGCTTTGGCTTAATCTCCTTGAAGCTGCAATGGTTTTGCCCAGGCTTTTTGGTTTCCTATGTGGCCACTGGGGGGAGACTTTACAGTTTAGCTTGACCAGCTGCTATCTTTGCATAGACTTGACGGCTAATCATCCTGGGCACTTTGCCAAACTGCTAGAAAATGTGCTAAGGAGGATACACTTAGAAATAACTCTTGATCAAAGTGTTTAATGATTTTTCTTAACTTACACCACACCCACAAAGTACTTCTCTTTATAGACTGTTAGCAGTCTACTTTTTGGACTATGCTTAAGTGGGCTAACATTGTGGAAGATTCTTGAAAACAGCATGGCTTTTAAAGATCTGATTTCACCTATATTAATCTTGGAAGCAATGTAGATTTGATTGCTTAAAATATACAGGTATTAGTTGTCTACAAGGATCTGGAAAGATCATTGCTCTTCCATGAAGCATCTTTCATCTAAACCTCTTTTAACAGATTCTTTTGTTATAATTATCTTTTTTTTTTTTTTTACTTCAGAGATTCTTTCTCTTTCTCTCTCTCTCTCTCTCTCTCTCTCTCTCTCTCTGTCTTTTTGAGACATGGTCTCACTATGCAGTTCAGGCTGGCCTTGAGCTCACTTTTGTAGCCCAGGCTCCTCTTGAACTCTCACCAATCCTGCCTCAGCCTCCCAGGTGCTGGGATTATAGGTGTGCACCACCATGCCTGGCTTTGTCCTAAATTTAATTCACTCATTCTTTCATATAATTTGTCAGAAGAGATAATTGTTGCTTAGGAAAATGTTCATTTATCGATAACTTTAGGCTTGTGTTAAATACTTGGGGTGGCAATTTCTAAAAGTGTGTCAAGGTTATCAGAATTTCAAGACAAGGGCTGCAGATATAGCTCAGCTATATATCTATATATATTATTTGTTCTAGTACCAAACAAATAACAATAACAACAATATAGAATTTCAAGGCAAAATGAGACTTTAGAACAATATAATGTATTATAAAGTTTATTTTCAAGTCCTTTTCACCATTTATTAGTTCCTATACATGATCTGATCCTTTCTTACCTGTCAACTTTTTCCTTTCATATTTTTCATTCCTCAGCAACTTGTTTACCATCTCTGCCTTTTACTCTATTCTATTGGTACTGCAATTGTTTTTTGTTCCTTGTTAATGCCATGGCTTGTTCTAGACTTAATGGCTTTTGCATTTCCTGGTCACTCTGTCTGGAACTCTTTTTAAATCAGTATATTATTGGCTCACTTTCATATTTCATTTGAAATATCACTTCTTCAGAAAAGAATTACTGGGGTACCAGGGAGAAAGCTCAGTAGAAAAAGCTCTGTCTGGCAAGTGCAAGGGGACGTTGCAGTCATCCAACTCTATTCATTACCTTTTTTGTTTCACATTTTTCTGAAAAATATTTTTCACCTTTTGAAATTTAATTATTTTATCTGCATGTTCTCAGTAGACAGTAAGCCCCATGATTTGAATGATCTTATTTCTTTAACACTGTTTCAAGAATTTAAACATGTTCTTGACACATAGGTGTCAGGAAACAATTTAAAAAAATCTGAGGTCATTAATGAGGGTTTTAGTTATTTATTTTAATTTATTTGGTACAGGGTCTCACTACACAGCTCAGACTCATATTGATCATCCTTTCTCGGCCTCCCCAGTGCCGGAATTACAAGCATGCACCATCATGCCTAGTTTCAGTGGCTCACTTGGCTTGGAGCTGGCACAACATGCAGTACTGAGTCCTTGTGCTTGCCAGACAGGTGCTTAGACTGCTGATCTGTCTCTCCAGCCTATTACTGAGGTTTTTATGTTAAAACATCCTTTTATAAAACTAAGTAGGTGAAAGTTATGGTTAAGTAGGCCATTTTTGTTCATAAGTAATAAAACTTCATTCTAATAGATATAAATAAGAATTTATTAAGATGTAGTGAATGTTGCATAGAATCTGCATGCTGAGACTTGGGGACTCCAGTGCCAGCAGAACACATTACATCTTTGTTCCTTATCATGCATTGGCCACATTTCTTCTTTGGATACAGAAAACCATATTCCTAGTCATCTTCTGGAAAATATGGCTATCAACAGCTTCTGTATTTTCATGGTACCAGTCCAGAGAACTGGAGACAGATTAATCTAGTACTCAGTTCTTCCCATTTCATAAAGTATATCATGTTATTCGAACTTGGTTGTCTCTACCGTAACCACATGTTGTGAGATTAGGCAGACAATTCAATAGATGCCTCAATGATAATTAATGTTTATGTTTCATCATTTACCCAGACACTCATCTCTCCTTTTTATTACTTCAAGTACAGAGATTTGAAAAGCACTTTACCAGGGATATACAAAAGAAATGTCCAAAACAATTTACAGTTTTGTCAAGAAAAATAAAATATATACATAAAAGAAAAAAAAATAGCATGATGATAGTGGAGGAACTAGGAAAGTATTTGGAGTGCATATTACAGATAAAAGACTAAATTTTTTAATATATAAAAAGTACCTACAACACAATAATGGCAAAAATCAGGTAATTCCCAGAAAATTAAATCCAAATAGTTTTCAAGCATATGTTAAGACATTCAGCCTCATATATAAATACAAATTAAAACTAGAAAGTTACCTATTAAACTGTGAGATCAAAAAGTTGATGATACTTTTGAAGAAAGTAGAGATAGGTGTGCTTTCACTGTTGGTGGAAATGTAAATCAAAATTTGCTGTGATTGAAATTTCTTAAGAGCTTTAAGGTAAATAGAAAAGGTTAGAAATATGTGTAAGTTGATGTGATGTTTATTGGAGAGTAAAGAGCTAAAATACAGCATAAATAGCAAAATATTAACTTGTATTACTGTGAGGGTTTTTTGGTTTTTTTATATTTTTACTTTATTTATGATCTTGAGCTAGAAGCCTTCTCTTTTTCTCAACTCCCTCAAAGTGATTGCTTTTAGGGACCTATTTAGTTACACTTAGCCCCATCCCAAATCTCTCCCTCTTTTCTACCCTAGTACTTATGAAGGCTCTCCCCCACCCTGACAACCCCTTCCCTCATTTTGAGGTTTGAACTCTAGACCTTCCTCATACACTGAGTACACACACAACCACCGAGCTACCCCCCCATCTTAAATTGTTTCTAATTTACTGAAATTGTTTTACTTCATGTCCTTCATAGAGCAGAGCACTTTCTTACTTAGTATCACTAAGCAAAGATTGACTTAAGGGAGCTTAGCTTTACTTTTTTATAAACCCAGTTTATAATGTTGTGCTTTTTTCTAAAATTAGAATTTCACTTGATTAAAGTACTTAGAGTATGTAAGCAAGTGATCAGTTAAGTGATTTTATAAGTTTGGTTTATTATATAGCATTATAAAAGCTATTAGCCTTTACTTTCTCATTGTTTTGTGTTCTATATAATACAGTTTTTAGTTGGGCAGGGTATATGGGTAGGGTTCAAAGATAGACTGGACAGTTGAAGATGTGTATGACTTCTAAAGAAAATTTGTGAGGAAAATGATTCTATGAATAGATTAATGACTAAACACTTAGGGGAAAAAAGTAAAGGGTTGAAAATTTGTTTAGGAAAATGGTTCAATTGAGTGAAGTTTATCTTGCAAGGAGTTTTAGTATAAGAAAATGTTAATCTGAGTTAGTTAAGCATACTTACTGATATTTTGTTCTGAGGTCATTTTACCAGGAAGTGACTGGTATAAGAGTTCTTTTTTAAAAAATTAATTAATTTATGTTATGGCCAGCTCAGCCTGCCCTGGGGGTGGGGCTGGCAGAGCATGTGGTGCTGAGGATTGAACCACAGTCCCTGTGGTTTCCTAAACTTGCCTAAGAAGGCACTTTAGGCCACTGAGCTATCTCACCAGCCTTAGGAATTCTTTATTTAATTCTAACTTAGTAGGCCTAGTAAGAGTATGGAATATGTTTATATGTTAAAGTCTCTGGGAGCCAATACTTGAGTATAAAATACATCCTGTGGAATATTCTGTTTAACAACCAAGTCGCTCAGTTGAGATTTTAGGGTCCTGTATTGGTTTTTTTTCTTTTTTTTTTTTGTGGGACCGGGGTTCAAACTCACGACCTTGCACTTGCCCAGCAGGCACTTGTGCCTTGGAGCTATCTCCCCAGCTCCCTGGTCCTGTATTGGTTAGATAACTACAACCCTAAAACTTGATCTTTTTCCTTTGGTCTCTCCTTTGCCCTGGTCAGTACCTCTACAGACACTTCATTTGTTCCCCTGGCTTTGTTCATATTCATATTATTCCTTATTTCACATTAATAAGTGTTGAGGCTTGCTTCTCACAAGAAGCTAACCCTGGCTGGTCATAGTCACAATTGTATAATATGAGGCAGATGATAACACAGCACTTATATGACTGACAAATATATTTATCAGCTGAATGGTTGGCTTATGTGTTTTCGTTCATAAGAGCCTTGAACATGTATTCACACTTTTACTATTTGAACCTCCTTATTTTTCTTACTAGGTTTCAAGAATGTTTCCTACACATCTCACTTGTTCATTGCTGTGTGTGTGTGTGTGTGTGTGTGTGTGTGGGTGTATTTGAATTTGAGAGTCTTTAAGACATGGTCTCACTATGCAGTTTGATATAACCTTGAACTCACCGTATAGACCAATTGGGTCTCAAACTCACATCAGTCCTCCTACCTCAGCCTGCTGAGTTCTGAGAGTACAGGGATGCAGCACTACACCCAATGTTACTCATTGAAAATTTAAAATCACATTTTAAAAATCAAAATCCATGTGTGATTGTGTTAGCTTCTGGGGGTGCTATAGCAAATTGGCACACTTATATGTGCCAATATATGTATGAAATAGTATATAAAAAAAATACATTTTGGTCACTGGGCCAAAATGTATCAGTAGGCCCACACACCCTTTGAAAAATCTAGAAAAGAATGCATTTCTGCTGCTTCTCAAGTTTTTGGTGACTGTTGGCAATCCTAGGCATGCAGCAACACTGCTCCAATCTTCAAGGCCAGTATTTCATGTATCTAGCTCTGTGCTTCTTCTATCTCTCATCTTCCCACCATAAGATCCCGCATGTTAGCACATCTGTAAACCCATTTTTAAAGCAAAAGCATTCACTGTTTCCAGGGATTCAAATATTAATTTCCTTAGAGAACTATTAATTCAGCCTTCCACAATAATTCAGCTGGTTCAGAAAATGAGGAAGTGACTAGTAAAAACCTTTTTGCTCCACCCTCATTCCTTCTTAAGTTAGTGTTTCTTAATTTGGTTTATCTTGCTAGCCCCTTCCTCCAAGAACATTTAGCTATCACAGCTGAAAAGGGATTATTACTCGTATCCAAGGTTAGAGATGATTCAAACAGTGCCAAGAACAATTCCACAAGAAGGAATTATCCAGCTCAAAATGCTAGGAGGACTGAAGTTGAGAAACACTGTTTTGAACATAGTTTTTGTGTATTGTTGCAGAAAAAAAAATTATCCCTGTATCAACATATGATAAAATGGTCTGATTTAATAAGATTGGTAGTAGCTTTGGGCTAAAAGTTGATTTAAGAATCATAAAACATGACTCATAAATATAAATAATACAGCATATTATTACTTAAAAATATGTATGTGCATGTGTCAGTCTTTTCTTGAGACATCTTGTTACCAGGTCATTGTTTAACTAGTGCTTTTCAGTGTTAACCAGCTTCAGAGTGTGAAGCAGTGTGATTGTAGTCTCTAGGCTTGTTTATACTTGCCTTGTGTATGTTAATTGATAGGCAAAGCATGGTTTTATCTCATTTAATTTTCTTTTTTCTTTTTCTTTTTGCTTTTTGAGACAGGGTCTTGCTGTACAGCTCAGGCTGGCCTTGAGCTCAGTTTTGTAGCCCAGGCTAGTCTTGAACTGTCACCGATCCTCCTGCCTCAGCCTCCTGAGTGCTGGGATTACAGGCGTGCGCCACCACGCCTGGCTTGGAAGTGGTTTTCATATAAAGAACAATATTAACTCCCATGATCTTGTATCAAATAATATACAGTATATGTAATTTCAACTTTGTACAAAAAATGACTCTTAACCTGATGACAAGGTGAGGGCTAATGCCACAGTTTAGAATTCTTAGACCTTACAGAAAACTTTGTTTACTATTATGATAACAGACTTTATATATTCTTTATAGAAAATTACTATACTGTGTTAATATTACTAACTTAATGCTTGGGTTGCTTTCCTGCTGAAAGAATCATTGATTTTTTCATTGAGTGTAGTATTATTTAAAACCTTAATTATTTGAAGAATAATGTTTTCACAGCTTTTTCTATAGTGAAATAACACAGTTCCTTGAAATTAGGTGTCCCACATTTTATTTATTTATTTTTTTTAGCTCGGCAGGGGAGTTAAGAGACATGTATTGTAATCTCAGTTTTTCTAGCTTGTAGCTCTTGAATCTTGTTCAAGACATCTAGCTGGCTGTATTCAGTTCAGATACTAGATTTTTTGGTAGAACTATTTGGGGTCGCTGCTGAACTCAGTGTTCCTCATCTCTCACATAAGGCATATAGTATTTACTTTTTTTTTTTTTTTTTTGAGACAGGGTTTCAGTACGCAGTTCAGACTGGCCTTGAGCTCAGTTTTGTAGCCCAGGCTGGTCTTGAACTCACACTGATCCTCCTGCCTCAGCCTCCCAAGTGCAGGGGTTACAGGCGTGCACTACCACGCCCGGCTAGTATTTACTTTATAGGGTTTTTAATTGGATGATACAAAATCATAATGAAAAACTAATGCATTTTGGTATTCAATAAATTCCTTCTCTTATTGTTTGGTACAGTGTGATATGTACAGTGGACAGTATTGGTTAAGAAAACTCTGTGTGTGTGTTGTGTGTATGTGTGTGTGTTTGTGTGGTACTGGGGATTGAATTCAGGACCTTGCACTTACCAGGCAAGTGCTTATTGTACTGAGCTATCTCCCTGGCTAAGAAAACATTTTTGGGTTGGGGAGATAGCAGTCTAAGCATCTACCTAGCAAGTGCAATTAATTAAATTAATGTTTGAATTGCTTTTCTACTAAAAGAATCATTGATATTTCATTAAGTGGATATTTTTAAAACCTTATTTATTAAAAGAATAATGTTTCTACAGCTTTTTATAAAGTGAAATCACACAGTTCCTTAAAATTAGGTACTACCAGGTTAAATGAATTAAATTACCTTTTTTCATCTTTTTAGTATTCCAGAGAAATTTAAGTAACTGAATGAAAAAATGTAAAGCATTGAAGTTGCTTATTTCAGAAAATGAGATTAACATAAATATTTTTATACAAATTAGTTCAACAGGCTTTAAAAAAAAAAAAAACCGTAATCTTTTGGAAGGAGAATAAGCAAACAAAAAAAGTAACACTATGCTTTTATGGAGGTTGGATATCTTGTGAAATGAAGTTGTCCCTGTGTTCTCTTAGCAATCCTTGGCATTAAGTTCTTGAAAACTTAAGGTAGATGGATTTTCTATTACAGAATTTAAGACATTTCAGGGTTAGTAAAGTTAAGCAAACCAAGACCGTGAATAAACCCATAAAAATCCTTACAAAAGTTTAATGTTAACCCAGTGGAAATTGAGATATACTTACCAGTATTTTATGCTATTGTTCTTTAGTCTGGAAATACCAGATAACATACAGTTAATTTCATTATTACTTTTTTGAAAGAAACTTTTGAGTACTTCCAGTTGGGAGAGTTTGGGAACTCATAAATCCTAATGCTCATTTTTAAGGATGTCATTTTCAGAACTTACTTTCCTTTACAGGTTACTGACTCCAATATTTGAGTCCAAGAAGCACTCTAGAGATAGTATAATAGGGATGTTAGAGATTAGCATCAAGCTTTTAGTAACCTTTATTTGTCTCACTGAGTTTTCTCTATAGCCAAGTGAATATTTGTAGTTCATTTGCTCTTATAATATCATGCCAGTATTCATCAGAACAAAGAAGTGAAACGCTTACTGTGCTGTTTGTCTCATTCTCTCCTTCCCAACAGACAATATATTCTTTTTGTTTGTGTGTGTGAATTGAACTCAGGACCTTGTAGCTTGGCAGACACTTATGCCACTGAACTACATCCCCAGCCTGCTTTGAGCTCTCATGCTCACACCCTCTCTCCCTCCTGTACCAAGAATTGAAATAAGGATCTCACACTTGTCAGGCAGATGGTTGTGCTACTGAGCTATATCACCTGGACCTGCAGTTCTACCCTGCAAGTATCTTCTACTCTTATTCTGCCAACTCGGTAGTTCTGTTTTCTTTAATCATCCAAATTTCAAATTCCTTCTTTCTTAAAGTATGTCCAAAAAAGAGCAACTCAGAAATCATTATTCGAAAGTAAAAATTTCCAGTAAAACTAAACCTAAATACATATATTCTGTAACTTCACATAATAAAAGGGTAATGTTTTATAGTTCACTTAACATAGTTCATTATATTTCACTTAACCTCTAGCCAAACATCATCCTGTAAACATAGGCTATGCTTGTTATTATTTTTGTTATTAACTATATTAGCAAACAACATAGTTTAGCACATAGTATTTTTATTATATGTAGCATATTGTAAATTGGAGAAAAATTTTAGAAAAGGATATTTTCACTTGAGTGTGGGGGAGATTGCCTGCTCATTTGATCGAGTTAATTTTGAGATAGCTTTGAGGACCCATTTAGTTCTAAAACCAAAGGTGGGCCTTGATTTGTTTAGATACTGAATAGCCAACAACCATTTTTCTTAGATGATATGAATAACATAAATGAAGGCATTTTGGTGGAAATGAGTTGTAGTTGTACTAATAGGAAGTAAAAAGACCAATGCAGTTATGAGCTAGTTTACCCTGTAAGGAAGAGTAAATTAGGTCAAGCAGGTACAAAGCTAAACTTTAAGGAGAGAAATTTAAACATTCCCAGATGACAGAAAACCAGACATTTTAAAAAGGCAACATAGTAATTAAAATATTTCTTAGATGACCTGTGGGTAGCATTACTGCTGAGGGAATTTCAGTGAATAAGAGAATAGGAAAAGCTTTTAATGGCAGCCTGTGGGAGAACTATTGAGAACTTGGAAGACAGTGGTAGCAGAGAGTAAAAGATCAATAAAAGAACATTGTAAATTCACCATGAGAAATCAAATGATGTAGAGGTGCCTGTTTTGAAGAGATTCCTAGGTAAAAGCAGTTCTTGATTTTTACTTTTGAGGATCTTCAAAGTTCCTTGTTTTCAAGATAAGCCTTGGTCTTATTTTAAAACTTCTTTTGCTGTGCTACCAATAAGTACCTAGCAAGTAGAATCTAGAGATGTTACAGAATAGCAGAGGTTATACCACTGCCCATGTCCCAATAATTATGCCTCAGATTTTAGTACTGCCAAAGTTGAAAAACCTTGAAATGCAGAGTATGCAGGTTTTTCCCTGGACATTTTTTTTTTTTGGGGGGGGGGGGACCAGGGTTCGAACTCACGACCTTGCACTTGCCCAGCAGGCACTTGTGCCTTGGAGCTATCTCCCCAGCCCCTCCCTGGACATTTTGAAGTTTATTTCCTCCCTTTTTTTCTAGGTTTGACAGCATACTGTCCTTACACCAGCTTGCAATACAGTACATCCTCCCTGTTTTCTTATGTTTCTGCCCTATGTATTAGACGTTTTGATTGAATATTTCCAAATGTTTTAACCAGCTTCATTAATGCTATTTTCTGATAAGCTTATTTATTGTATGCTCACATTTACTAATTTAATTCTTGAGCACTCATTCTGTATTCAAATTCAGAGGTCCTTTTTTAAGTTTCAAGTTTTCATGTGCCTTGCAGCATTCTATGTTGAAGATCAGGATTGTGGACCTTGAATTCAGTTAAGTTACCGTGTTGAATTTATTTTACTTTTTTTTTTTTTTTTTTTTTTTTGGTGGAACTGAGAATCAAAGCCAGAACTTAGTGCCTATGAGGCAAGAACTCTACCATGAAACACATCCACAGCCAACTCTGCTTTTAAAAATCTATGAAAAATTAAAACTACTTAGGAGTTAATTTTTGTTAGAAAAATATTCCTATTTACAGTTAAAGATTGCCCTGCATATAATATATGCATACAGAAATGTTGTATAATGGATTTATAGCAGTAAATGAAAAACATCTAAATTCTATAATGAAACAACTGCAAGCATTTTTGTTTGACTTTGTTGCTTTCAAGAAAGAACAAAATAACTCAGATATAACACTTGAATGTATTCATGATGAAGTAAGATATTTTAAAGGAACTATTGTACTTTTTCATTATCCGGCTTCCATTTGGTGTTCCACACATATTGATGATTTAGTTAAAGGTGATGTTTGCCTGTGTGTACTTTATTAGCTACTCTGTACAGTAAAGTAAAAAGAAAAGCAAAAATAACTTGAGAATGTAGTAGTCAGGATGTGGCAGGTGTGTGTGTGAGGGGGGTTTGTCATGTGTGAGAAACGAAGTTCTGGAATAAGTACAAGGTTTTGTTTATTTGTTTGTTTGTTTTAGCAGCCTCTTGTCTGCTTGTGTTGCACATCAGTTATACCTTCATCTTCCATTTTTATCTGTGCAGGTGTTTCACATAGTGGCCTCCCATTATATCCAAACTATTTGCTTTCTTGGCAGATCAGTAACCAACAGTAGGCTTTCATTAGTCTACTCAGTGATATACCCTTTTATTGTACCACAGAAGCATCTAGCTCCACCACTGAAAATTTAGTGTGTGCTTGTATGTGCCTAAGATTGAATATAGGGCCTTGCATATGGCTAGATAAGTGCTCTGTCACTGAGCTACAGTATCAGGCCACATGGTTATTATTGAGTCTTGACACTATCCTTGGTCTTTGTGAACCATTGAAAGCATCAGTGTTATAGCTGCTATGGTTTAGGAAGAATCAGATACCCTATTCCATTGGCACACATCCAGTATTACCGAGCCTGTTTTAATCTCAAAATATTTTGCTAAAAGTATTGGAATATTTAAAGATAATACTTTAGTGATCCTAGGAATTCCAGGATAGTCAAGAGTTGTTTTATTCTTAGTGCTGTAAACAACCTACTAAATGTGGAAGAATTTTTTTATTAATGAGTAAGATAGTTTTCCCTTTGAATTACTTATTTATGATAAATTTGTTTTAAATTAAATTTAAAAGTTGTTACATTACAAAGCTAAGTTAGTATGGAAGAATGTATAGTATAAAAGATTGTTATGCCTAGTTTTACTTAAGTTAATCATTGTTAACAGTTTCATACTTGGTTGTGTTAGTAAAATGTTCTCCCAATTCATGACTTGCATTTTTGGCATTACTATGTTTTGCAATTTGGGATTGTCATGAGCAGTGCTTAATTTTAGTCACTGTATCACAATCACTGACATCATCAAAAATGCCCCAGCACATTTACAAATACCTCCTGGGGTAAGGCATAGTATTGGAAATTTAAAAATATACCATATATCTTAGTAAAGATATATCTGTGGTTTTGGCTTTGTACATTATTGACTATGCTGTAAAAGGAAGAATATTTGAGCACACACATATTTCTTAAGGCAACCTAGAGAAAATCAATTTGGGAAGAACTGTGGTTACTTCTGAAGAGTTATTAAAAGAGTATTCAGTTTTATCTGCTCTCCACCATGGTAGTGTTACTTTCTTGTGTTTTTATTTAACTTTTTTTCCTGAGTGTTTTGTGATTTTTGAGTTAGGCACTCTTGCTTGACTGGATTTTTATTTTAAATTTTGTGCTGCCTAATGAGAGGGCATGTTCTTGCAGAGAGTTGGTAAGGTTTTTCTTTGGCATCTGGAGAAGCTACCAACCCAGAATCACTATAATTTTTTTAGTTGGGGTTTTCTGGATCAGAATATTTGAATGTTGAATCTTTGTGTATAAGTCCTGATTACAAATTCTCAGGTGATATTTTTCCCTCTTGTGTGGACTCCAACTGGGACTGGCTAAATTTATTGTCTAGTCTTTGCTAGCCAACAAGCACATTTTTTACTACACTGTTTTTTGTTTTTATAAGGTAGCGTTTAGTTCTACTTTCACATGGAGGGGTCTGAGTTACAATTCTTCATCTCATTTGGGCCAAGGTCTAAACCACTGCCTTTGAACTTTTATGCATTTGTCAGCACTTACTCATCAGTTTGCTTTATCCTTACATGTTGGCATATGGGGTGTTTCTTGAGTACTTACTGATTTTTTTTTTTTTTTTAAGAGGATGTTTTTGTTATTTAGGATTTTTCAGTGTTTTCTGAAAAAATTATTTTCAGATTATCAAATCTACTTTTTGGTTAGACATCCAAGCCTTACTCATTTATTTTCTAACTTCTAGGCATTTCCTATAACTTTGTTCTGCTAATCTCATTCTCTTTTAGTTTTCTACCATGTTAGCTACAGTAGTTATAGCTTTTGTTCTTTTATAAAAATGTACCCTTTAAGATGGTTTCATTGGCTGACCAGCAAGATGGCTCAGCCGTCTAAAGTGCCTGCTTAGGCAAGCTTAGGCAACTGCAGGAACCATGGTTTAATCCCTGGCACCACATGCTGCGCCAGCCCCACCCCAGGGCAGGCTGAGCTGGCAATAATAATAATAATAATAATACAGTTTCATTGGGACCTCAGGTTGAAGGGAACAGTAGACATCTGTGTCTAATCTTCTGTTTTGCTGTACATGTGTTAGTAGTTATTTAGGCCACTGAGAAAAATCAAATGTATATGAATTTAACTGTGATTTTTAAGTTTGAACTTGAGCACTTTGGGTATAAAAGAAATAAAGGTATAGGAATAGAGAATGATGCTCAGACACTTTACAATTCAGCAGGTTCTCACTAGGTGAGGGAAAATATGTAGCTGCTGACCTCCATGGAAATTTTACTATAAAGTCTAACTATATATGGCAAGTGACACTACATTGACTTAAAACCAGAATTTAAATTTCATTCAGTATTTATTTATTATAATGTGCCTGAGAATTAAGAGTACAAAAATAGGTTATACTATGTCTGTCTTCACAGAGCCTACCAAAAAATATTTTTTCATTATTTGTAGTAAATACTGAACTATTATTGTAGGAAAAATAGAGATTACATTCCTGTAAGCCACTGGTTATAATATTTTCATCAACAAATAAACTTATGTACTTTTGCTCAGAGACACCTTGTTGTGTATTGTTAACACTGAAATTGCACTCAGAGCCAACCTTATTATTATCTCATTCTTGAATGAGACTTATCTAACATATATCCTCCACAAAGCACATTACAGCCTTCTTTTGTTAAGAACATCAGCCTGAGCTTCAATATGTGACTGGGGACTATTTCTGATAATAGATACACAAATGAAAAGCATAAAAATACAAAAAAGATGGCACTAAATACACTGAAAAGGACATTTCCTTTTAGTATGAGACCTGAAACAAAAAATACAAAGTGTTGCTTTGTTCAGCTTCAGATGTGTGAAATGTTAGGTGACTCAAATAATTCATAGCTGTGTGCATATCCACTAGTGACCATAAGAACTTTGTGAACATTTTTTTAATTTCATAATAAATTTAAGTAAGTAGGCCAATTCACAAAATACAGAATTCACAAATACTGAAGGTAAACTATCTTCTGTACAATAAGTGGTATGTGTCCTGAATCTGCTGGAGTGGCTTAGGAAAGTCTTCAGTTAGGGCAGTTAGGTAAAGTTATAGCAGTCTGAAACAATAGATTTAGATGATGGTAAATGGTCTGTTGTGGCCAGAATTAAAAGGACCTCTGTGAAATGGGATAAAAGAGGATATGTTTGAACTTGATATTCAACAGGGAAAGATGTGAGAGCCCTTCTGCCATTTTAAGGAATTTGAATTTTCTAGACATTGAGAAACCAGTGAATAATTTTAGTCAGGAGAGAAACAAGGTTGTATTTGTATTTAGGAGGGTTCTCTGTAATGTTGGTATTAGAGATTATTTTTTATTATAATTTTCTTTTATTTGGAAGAGTAAAAGCAAAAGAAAACAAAACTCCACAGAAACAGAATAACATGCAACAATACATATATTATAGATTTTCGAAACAAGAATAGCTGATTAACGATGATTGATATATTAACTTTTTATCATCAAATCTGTTGCTCAGTTTAATAGATATAGTTATTCAAGATTGGACATGTGATTGCATATTACTGCATGCTTTCAAGAAATCTTAAATTTTTGTTCTTGTCTGTTTTTATTACCTTTTTCTAAAAAGTTTAAAGAGTATAGTAATAATTGATATGACATTGCAAATGGTACACATTTAGAAGACCAAGATGATGGGTATTTAAACAATGGTTTTTGTATTACATATTGCTGTGCTCAGTGTAGTTGCTTAGTTTGCAGCTATCAGCATGCAGAGTCAAGGTGAGAATTCTACACATTAACTGCTATTTTCAAAAGACTGATGGAACTTTTTAGTACAATCACCTCAGCCTTCTTGCATATATACTTGTGTGTTTTTCTCGCTATCTTTTTCTCCTAGAGATTATTTTAATCTATTTTCTGTCATTACTAACCATACCACGGACTGATACATTTTAAAGAAAATATTTATATTTTGGCTTTAAATTTTGGAGGTATAGGGTTGTGGAACCATATTTGCTGGTGGCCTTCTTGTTGGTAGGATCCTTGAGGTAGTACAGAGCATCATATGTTGTGAGACGGAACACATGTGTGTATCCCTGTCTCTTCCCTTCTTATAGAGCTACCAGTACTCAATCCTAATGACTCCATAGATGACTTTAATCCTAATCACTTGTCAGGGGCCCCACCACTAAATACTATTGTCAGATTAAGTTTTCATGCTTTTAATATCTCACATTGGACATTAAGCTCTATCATGAATTTTAGAAGAGACAACTCATGTTTACGGCAGGGACAGATGGTAAGAGAAATAACAGATTTTAATCTAGATTTTTAATCTAGATTTTAATGTGAGAGATGATCAAAATATGAACTAAGACAATATCAGAGAAAAGGGAGTATATATGAGAAATATATAAGGTAATAATTAAAAGGTCTTGGTGACCCATTCGAAATAGAGGAAAGAAAGGAGATTGAACAGCTATACATAGTGCCACTGATGAAGGGAGGAAATGTAGAAGGAAGAATGTATTTAGGAAGTAACATCATAACTTTTGGAGATGTTGAGTTTATGATCCCCTTGATACATTTCTGTGGAGATGTAGGAAAGGGGATATGAACTTATGAACCAAAGCCTTGAGAGATACTAGAAATAGATAAATATTTGAATGTTGTTTGTCAAGGCAGTGACCTACACGAGAAAGGCAAAACACCTATTTTCAATGAGTATAATGATGAAAATGAAGCCAGCAGGATGGAGAGAGCTGTGAGGCTATGTGGTAGGGGTGCTGGTTCAGCTTGGGTGTTGAGGTATGATTTCTCGGGAAGTGACATTTACACAATAACAAAATAAAAAGAATAATATATATGTGGCTTTTGGGGGTGTCATTTCACACATTGAGAACAAGAATAATAAAGATGAGAAATGAAAGACAGGTTATGACTTGGGTATCTTTGAAGACAACAGAGGGAACTAGCTAGAGATGAATGGGTAAGAGTTACATGGATGGTGTGTCATTGTGAGGAACTGGGAGTGTGTAGAAGTGTAGATGTTTTTATAAGTGCAAGTGGAAAGCCTCTGAATAGTTTTGGAAGTAAAGTACCATAATTTTAACAGAGTAATCAGATGTCTTAAAGTGATGGCTCTATATTGAGAACTACAGAGAAAGTAAAGAACCAGTCAAATGACAACTATAGCAAAGATGGTGGTAGCTTAGAAGTGGACAGATGGGGTGGCTTTTCTTTAGTCAGTTTTGTCATGATCTAATTTTGTATTTTACAGCACGGTGGGTGTACAGGGTCTCACTGCACAGATCTGACATGTGATTCTCCTGTTTTCTGCTTCTCAAGTGCTTGGATTACAGGTGCTCACCACCAAGCCCAGTCTTAGTCACCTTCTCTGTGTGCCCCAGGGCGAGGCCAACACAGCAGGCCAAGTATCAAACCTCTGACCCCTTTGTCCATCTAAGCAGGCACTTTAATCCACTGAGCTATCTGGCTGGCCCTCATCATGATTCAATTTAAAAACCAGTTTATAGGTGTATCCAAGTATATGTATAAAATGGTTGAAAAAAAAAAAAAAAACTATGATGTTCATTCTAAAATTATAGTTTGAGATGCTAAAAAAGAATAAAATTTAACAATATGACAGTGATCCTGTAGTCACACTTCATGCTTATTAGTTCTAATTAGGTGGGTGAAAACACTTTCAGATAGTTATTAAATTGTAGTAATATCTTTATATAAATAATGACCCTTTAACCTGCTTTTATTAATTAAAGGTTAGGTCAGTAAGAGTTTCTTTAAAGCAGGACTACTACATCTGAGAGCACTTTAGGGACTGCACTGCTTGAGCTCTGTTTAAAAAGGATCTCTGTAGATGTTTTTTTTTCTGTCACAGAATTTTGAAAGCATGGACTGTAGTAGAGAATAATGGGGAACTAATAGACCATCTAATAGGGAAGAGAAGGTCAAAACCGTACCAAAGGTTGGGAACTGGAAATTGTGATGAGGATGAATTTGAGATTTTAATAAGATGGAATAAAAAGATTTGAAGAAGAATGAGATTTCTAAAGGAAAAGGAGATGAAAAAGCTGAATGTTTTGAGATTATAAACTTTGGAGAGAATGAGCAGATGGTGATGTCATAGTACACATGACAGGCAGAATCTATGGTAGGAGGAGTAGGCTTGGTAAGGTGGATGAGTAGTTTTGAAAATGGTAAAGTAAAGCTGTCATCTTTGGGCCTCCCAGGGGAAATACATTAAGAAGGCAGTTGGACAAAGGTTAGTACCATAACAGGATAGAGATCAAATAAAAATGAGTTGATGTCCTAGAAATAGTTGAACTCTTGAGAAAAGAATGGAAACTTGAGTGATAGCAACAGCAGTGTTAGTCTTTAGATGAGGGTAGATTATGTGACTGATATGTCAGGCTATTCTTAATTGTATTTAAAAACTTTGAGAATACCTATAACAGTGGAGAACTGAAAAAAATGACAGATAGTTATATTGAAAAGATGACACACAGTGGCTATTCTGAGAGAAACATGATATTGGAAAAAAGATGGACATAGGGATGTGGCTTAAAAGGGAAATGGATTTCAAACCAGAATTCTTAAAAGTAATTACTTCCAAATGAGAAGTATCAAATGAAGAAAAAGTATTGAGGTAGTGAAAAAGGAACATGAGTCCATTAGAGGACAGGAGGGATAACTCCCTGCACAGGTAAACCTTGAAGAAGAGGAAGGGCATGTTTTCTCCTGAGATTGGACATGAAGAATGATGCTGATATATTTAATTCTATAAGTGGAAGGGATTGTCAGTAGAACAGAGACATAGTTTCTTTTTTCCTTTTTAGCAAAATACATTGACAGTTTAGTATGGTAAATGTTTAAGATAGGGAATGTGAGCTAACCCAAGAAGAGGGTAGATAGAGAGAATTCTGTGGCTATATTATGAAACCTTTTTTTAGGATCAGGGCAGTCTGAATATTGAAAAAGGAGAAGAATAGAGGAAAGAAGATGTTGAAAGATCTGTGAAAATAATAGGTGAGTGATGATTGCCACATTGTTTTGTGCAGGGTTACCAATACTGAATGTGTGCAGGCAAGCAATAACCAGGACACTGGCCATATATCTTCTCACTGAGTCTAAATGATAAGCTACATTAATATTGTTTTATTAAACTAAAATATTTTAAGTTTTAAGGTGGAAAATTATCATTATAGAGACAGGCTTATGCAATATTTTATAATATTTGAAAATATATTTATTTCAGTTCTTTGAGATATCCTCTTGTTGATTTTTTTTTTTTTTTTTGTCTTTTTGAGACAGGGTCTCACTATGCAGTTCAGGCTGGCCTTGAGCTCACTTTTGTAGCCCAGGCTGGTCTCGAACTCACACCGATCCTCCTGCCTCAGCCTCCCGAGTGCTGGGATTACAGGCATGCGCCACCACACCCGGCTCTCTTGTTGATTTTTATAATGGTTGTTCTAGTTTACATTCCCATCAGCAATGAAGGAGGATTTAGCTGTCCTAGCACTTGTTATTTTCTGGTGATTTCGATTGGCAAATGCAAAAAAATAAGGGCTGGGGAATGTGTCTCAGAATGAAGGTCCTGGCTTCAATCCCTAGTACCACAAAGCAAAACAAAATGAAACTCTTTAATTTTGGTATTGTTGATGTGAAGAGGTTAATAGTTCCCTTCTGCAAAAACAAATATGAAACTAGATAAAGTTGTCAAAAAATAAGCCACTGAAGGGTACTGGAAATTGACTAGAGGGAATTAAAAACTTGAGAAATAGTTATTCTTGCAAAACTATTTAGGGTAGGAATAATGTGAGCCTGTGTTTTGTTTTGTTTTAGTTTGCCTAGGACTGTATCTATATAGCTCCTTGGATTCCCCAGCTCCTCTGGTGAGAATTAAAACTTTATCAGTGCCATGGACTGAATGAATCTATTTCCATATGCTGTAATTCTAACTTCAGTGAGTTAGTATTTGCAGGTGAGGCCTTTGGGAAATGACTAGTATTAAATTAGATCATGGAATAGGTCCATCTCCCTTTGTGGCATTAATTCCCTTATAAGGAGAGGGAGGGACTTATGGTATGGGCTCACAGTATTTTTGTTATAGCAGCCTGAACTATGACAAGCAGTAACTTGATTGGAGCTGAGATGGAGCAGAGGGGGATATAAAAACCTTTAACTTTGCTGCTGAAAATTTGTGAAATTTGGTTCAAAACAAACAGAAAATCTGCCATTTCAAGTTGTGGGCCTGACTTGGCCTGACTAGTGGGCTAGCAGAAATTTAATAAGGAAATATTCTTAATGGAGAATTGTGGAAAGGCTGAGGTAGGCTGTTCACATGGAGTGACCAGAGAGATCTTTGCAGAAAGTGAAAGCAAAGGTAGACTTGGGAACTTGCTGCAACTTTGATTACCTTTTCCAGTCCTCACACAGATAGACTGGCTTGGGAGTGAAAGTCTTGTACTTTCCAGGCATATGAACACAACCTTTGTCCGAGTTATTGGCTGATCATTAAGCTATTCAGACATGACACATCCCCAAGGGAGCCAGGCTAAAATGAATAGGAGTACAAAAACAAATTCTGTAATTTAAGGTCCAAACCAGTTATTGAAAATCTTAACTCTGAAAAATAAAATGAATCTAAGTTACTATGTTAGTGATTTGATATTCAACCAAAACTGCTAGACATACAGAAAAGAAAACTAGAAAAATACGAACTATAATCAGGAAAAACAGTCTGTTGAAACTGGTGCTAACTGGGCCTGATGCCGGATTTAGTGAAACCTTCATATTGGTTATTTTAATACGTGAAAATAACTAAGACACACTAATAAGACTCAACAGATAGAGACTCTCAAATAGAAAAAAAGTAGAAAAGAAACATGGAAGTGTTAGATTTGACAAATACTCTATTTGATGAGAAATTCATTGGATAATGGCAAATAGTGGAAAATTAAAGATCAGTAAAAAAAAAAATCATTTCAAAAAGAGGGGAAAAAATATTTTTTAAATATAGGGATCAGAGCCTCAGAGATCTGTGGGACAATGTCTACATTACAACATACATCTGATGATAATTCTAGACAAAGGAACAGAAAAAAATCATTTGAATAAATGACACCAGTCTGTCTCAAATTTTCACATTTGAGTTAAAAAAGAAAATAACAGTTGCAGTTAGATGAAAGGAGCATATCACATCTCGTCTTTCCCATTGAATATAGCTATAAAATAAGGTGGACAGGATTCACAGGTTAAATAGCAGCAGGGTTGGAGATGACAGCTAGAAATTTTAAGTCCCATAATTCAGTAGTGAGTTTGCCTTTTACTGTTTGTTTTCTCTTTCTTTCTTTCTTTCTTTCAGTCTCTTTACCTGAACTCAGTATACCTCAAAATTGAGAAGTTGACATCTGAATGACCAGAAAAAACACCAGAAATTCTTTTTTTTTTTTTTTTTGTGGGACCAGGGTTCGAACTCACGACCTTGCACTTGCCCAGCAGGCACTTGTGCCTCGGAGGCGCACACCTGTAATCCCAGCACTCGGGAGGCTGAGGCAGGAGGATCAGTGCGAGTTCAAGACCAGCCTGGGCTACAAAAGTGAGCTCACGGCCAGCCTGAGCTGTATAGTGAGACCTTGTCTCAAAAAGACAAAAAAAAAAAAAAAAA
>PVJA010004862.1:0-82296 GCA_004027025.1 Myocastor coypus | reverse complement strand
TTCTTTAGAAAGAGGGTCCTTTCTTGAGTACCTGGATAAAAGGATGACTGTGGTCTAAGGATTGGTGGATTGATACTGTGTTGTTACAATAAGAACAAGGTACACAATGAAGCCACAGTAAGATTAAGAAACTTCCACAACTTTTATCAATTCTTCAAATAATGGAGCAAGTTCCTTTTCTAAGCTGACAATCAGTCCTAAAACACAGAGATTAAACAGATTATATTGTTAGAAATATATATTCCTAAATGTCATTAACTTAAATCAATTTTCAAAATAAAAAAATCACTTTTGCCCAGTAGTTACTAAAAAATGAGGTATATATTCTAGCTAAAATCAAAGACTGTAATTCTGAATAAAGTAATAAAAAATTCTATTTGTATTATTGTGATATCAAAATTGAGTTTTACTATACTTAATTTTTTTTTTTTTTTTTTGTACCAGAGATCAAACTCAGGATGTTGCACTTACCAGGCAGGTACTTAGGCTGCTGAGCTATCTCCCTGGCCCTAATTAAAAGTATTGCTATCACACTATCCCACATACTAAAATGTTTTTAAATACTATTTGTTTTCATTATTATTAAAATAGATGAATAAAAAAACCCATACTAGTAAAAATGAATTATATGCATAATTGACATACATAATTAAAAGGAAAAAGTCCTTAATTTATACCTTGTTTGAAAATATGCATAAACATCAACTCAAATAATTTTACAAAAGTATGTATTTCTTCTTGAACAAACTTGCATGTTATATCAAAAAACATAAATAAGCTGCTTCAATAGTTGAGCAAAGGAAATCAGAAGTGTTTTGTAAGTTCAATAAAGCGAAGAATAGCTATGTATTTCACATGACAAAAACTACTTTAAAGATGAATGGTAGAATATAAACACATTTACATTGTTCCAAATGAAATTTAGTAATGATTCTGAGAGACAGACTCATCTAGAAATTAGTACACCTTGCTTCTTTACCAAAAAGAAAGTTACATGCCTTAGTGCTTAATTTCTTTTCGCACAAACATCTTCCTCTGTCTTATGGACTAGTAAAAGCACCTGCACTCTCAAGGAAAAGCACTAACATATAAGTCTGCACATAATCACAATATATAATAACTGATGATTTGGTATGTGATGACTGATGACATAAAAACTAATATTTAGTACACTAAAATACTGACATCATAACTATCCCTCAAAGCAAAGTATTTTTAACTAATATCTGACAGCTTCAAGATGTGTAGAAATGGAAGAAACCTACCAGATCATCACATCTAAACTTCTCATCTGTATGCACAACTATGGTGATATAAAGAGTTTAAAAGCTGTAATTAAAACACACCTGTATTGGCATTGCTGCTTGCTATGAAACTCACCACCAAAGGTAAACGATTGAACTGAACCACCTACAAAGAAAATACACTTTGAATACCATGATACACAGTGAAAAGGTAATATAACTCAACAGAAATATTTAAACTTTAAAAAACTTTAATATGGTTAATGTTATTAGTACAACACCCTGGTATTATACCACAGAATATGAAGAAGCTAGGAGAAAAATGGTTTCATATAACAGACCTATTTCAGAGACATTAAGAACACTGAAATTCTTCAAGGTGAAACTGTCATCTTTTTATTTTAAAGTCCATGTGTCACTTACATTAGAGGTTGGAAGTTCAGTAAGTAGTCGGTCAACTCTATGGAAAAGAGTGGTTCATTTCTAAACCATAATATCCTTGCCTTTATCTGTGGTTTTTCTTTTCAAGGATTTAGTTACCCAAGCTAAGTCACAGTCTAAAAATATTATGCAAAAATTTGAGAAACGATCTCTCAGTTTTGAATTGCTTGCCATTCTAATGACATGATGGAGTATCATGCTGTGCTGCACCACTCTGGACAGGATCACCTTCTGCCCAGGGACTCCCACAGTGTACAAGCTACCACCTGTGGTAGTCATCTTCTAGCCGCCTTATTTCTCAAACAGATTGTCACAGTACTGCTGTGTGTGGGTTTAAGTGGTCCTTTTCTTTTTTATTAATAGCCCAAACCCAAGAGTGATGCTGGCAATTTAGATATGCTAAAGGAAAGCACATAGAGCTCCCTCTAAGTGAAAAGATGACAGTTATTAACAAGGAAAGAAAAAGTCACATGTTGTAGTTGCTAAGATCTATAGCAAGTCATCACTGTTTATTTTTTATTTTTGGTACTCGTGATCAAACTCCAGATCCTGAGCTTGGGAGGCAGGCACTTATACTGCTGAGTTATCTCTCAGCCCTTATTTTGTTTTCTGAGATAGGCTCTTGCCTGAACTTACTATGCAGCCCAGGGTGGCCATGAACTTGTGGCAATCTACCTATATTAACCTTCTGTGGGCTGGGAGTACAGAAGTGTGCCACCACATCCAGGTGCCATTATTATTTTTACTATACCTAACTTTTATGCTAACCTTGTCCTAAGTTTGTTTACAGGGGCCTCACTGCTCTCTACAGTTCCAGGTACCCTGGAGCCCTGGGCCGAATACCTTATGGACCAAGGACAGCGGTTACAGTTTCACTTTCATAACTTCTCCTCTTGCTATCACTGAACTTTAAGCCATTTTAAATTTACACTTACTTTAATTGCCTTTAAAAAATATAGCTTCAATCTCACATTGGTGAAATTCTCTTCCGACAGATAGTGACTTCATTCCTTATGGATGTACTTCAAACAAAGACTTAGCAACTGCGACTAAATTAAGTAACTTATGTGGCTTTCATCTATCTGTCACAACAACTTCAGGCTGAGAAAATAGTTGGTTAATCAATGGCACCATCTACTGGAATTAACAGTGGTATATATATATATATATATATATATATATATATATATATAATATGGCTAGTTCAGCCTGCCCTGGTGGTGGGGCTGGCGCATCAAGTGGTGCTGGGGATTGAACCATGGTCCCTGTGGTTGCCTAAGCTTTCCTAAGCAGGCACTTTAGACTACTGAACCAGGGATTTACCTCAGGCCCTTGCGCTTGCCAGGCAAGCACTTATTCTACTGAACTATCTCCCCAATCCCTAACAAGTGATATAATTTTTAAGACATGTTTTATTTTTAAATTTTTAAAGTACTCCTCCATAGTACTTACTCCCTAGTATAAAAATGTAAAGAACATTACTAGTTTTAATATAACCAATATGAAAGCTAAAACTTAAGTTTCATGCCGTTCAAAGTAAACACCAGTTCTTGTTATATGAAACACAAAAAGCGCAGCTGGCATCAGCAAAGCAGTTGATAACCATGGACTAACCTGGTAGGTATTGTAGTAGCAGATGATGCTTTTATTTTTTGAAAGTCCCAGTTTGCTCCCTTGGTCTGTTGCCAGAGCAAAAGTAGACAAGAAGCCAGGCCTCAAAGCATGCTCCGGGGCATTGTCATTGGCCACTGGAAAAAGATTCAAGTAAAAATCCATGGAGGATAGGAAGGGAAGTTTAGAGAACCTTTCTAAAACACAGAAACCCATAAAAAACTGATCACAAAAGTTAAATTCAATACTAAACCAGGCCACTAATCAGATCTTATCAGTGTACATGGAAAAGTTGTTCCATCAGAAATTCAGTGATCATAACTAAAGAAAGAAATGCTGGCTCTCACTTTTACTATTTTAATTATTTACACTGTTACTTTACTTCTTATGTACCTAAACAAGCAAGTACCTAAAAAATCTCTGGTGGAAAAGTGTGGTGAGACACAAAGCAATGGACAGGGATAAATTCTACCCTGTGTGTGGAGGACCAAACCATGATGACTGGGACAGAATTTTCATGTCAATATGTACTGTGTAACAAAGACACTGAGTTTCAGTGCAGTGGGCACAGATAGTACTGGGGCTGAATCCATGTCACTTTTGTACTAGGTGTCATCCTGAACCCTTTTCAGATTCTGGCAGAACTTAAACTTGTGGTCTTTCTGCCTCAGCGTTCCAAAATACCGGATTACAGGTATGCACCACCATGCCTAACATTTTATTTTTACTTGAGAGAAGGTCTCACTATGCTGTCCAGATTAGTCTGTAACTCATGGACTCAACTGATCTTCTTGACTTTGGTTTTTATATATTCCTGATATTTACCTTAAGATACAGATTAATCAGTAATTTAATAAATAGTACTCTGGTTATCTGAAACCCATTCTAGAACAAAATAACAAAATCCCTAAGAATCTCCACTAACATAATATGCACAGTAGCACTCTTGTATACATTAATAATTATGCAGCTCGCTACATTTTTCAAATTGTGAAGTTAGAAGGTCAAAAAAAATTAAGGAAGCAGAACTTGGGTAATACTAAACTAACAGATAATCTAATTTAGTATGTGTGCACTAGACTTTAGATCTAGAATGACACCCAAACTCATGTATGTAGAGGCGGGGGCTCTAAAGGGGCATCACTAGATGTCAGATGCATCTCCCTCTGGCTCCTGGTCACCAAGATGTGAACAGCCTCACTTGCAGCCATTCCACCGTGCTATTTCTGCCTTGGAACCAGCCATGCTTGGACCAAGCCCTCCCTGAGTTGGAGATGTCTGGTATTGCATCTCAATAATGGAAAGTGACTTAATTCAGGAGTTATCCTAAAATGAACAGCAACATTGAAACATATGTGCACATATATAAAAATGGTTCTAATGCAAATGAGGATCTCTTCTGAATCTGCTGAAGTAAGTTCTATATATTTGCCTTCCGCATTACTCAGATGTTAAGGAAATGCGTACATTTTTAGTAAAAAAGTAAACATGAGATTTGCATTTAAGTTTTACCTTTAATAACAGGTACTCCATCTCTATCTGATACAACAATCGCATGGAGCCCTTCAACACTGGAAAGAAGAAAAGTTAAATGTTATAAAAATGTCTTTTTCTCAAAATATATACTTCGAAATCATAGTGATAATTCTTAAGGGTATTTCTGAAAAATTACTAGCCTCAATTATTGATACCTTATCTCTCATTATGTTTACCAAAACTCTTCCAGAAGCTCACTGTGAATTATTAACATAATCTTTACAAATTCATACAATTTTTGATGAATAGGTAAAATAGATTATTTTTCACTAGAACTGCTAACGTATCGCAAGACAGATTGTGAGTAGTGGTCCATGACAAGAAGAGAATCTTTTCCCTTTCTCTAATTCCTTCCAGGACCAAGTACCTTAACCTGGTACTGAACACTTGATGAAATATCACAGGCAAAACCAAGCAGTCACTGACTTCCAGAAGCTCATGACTAAGCCAAGACGCTACTGATACACCAAGGGTACAGGTGACTAAGGGTCCTTCAAGTGAAATGGTAACAGTACAGGGTCACTGAAGAACAGCAATCATTCTAGGCTGGTCCAACAAAGCAGAGTATGAATGCCATGCTCAGCCCAGCCTATATAACAAGGAGTAACCAGAGTGGTCAAAGCCAAAGGTTCAAAGTTAGAGTGGTTTGAGTTTCAGTCTAGCTCTGCTGCTTATGCTACCTTTTGCCCAGGGTGAAACCTTGCTAAACTTCAGTTTAGCACTCTGAAAATGAGAATAATTGTACTTATTTGGCTACTGGGAAATGTAATAAAATGCTTGAAAAGCATAGGCTGGTAGTTATTAAAAATATGATTAATTAAAACAATAGTGTCAATTATACATAATGACAATAATGTAATTTATCACTATAGGTTAGTACTAAATTACCAGTGTAGTTAAGTACTGAAGTTTTAAGTATCTGCGAATGAGAAGTTAAGACACATTACAGAGCACAAAAGTAATGCATTGAGACAGTATCAAACTTTTAAGCTTTTAAATATAAGCTTTTAAATTATAACACAAAACATACTGCCCTGTAACTATAATTTGTAAAGTACAACTCAGATGTTTAATGCTCCAACTATAGCCAGAAGTACCCACTACACTGTGTCAGACTATATTTTAAATGAGGAATGAAATATATTCTTATTAAACTAAATGAAATCACACTTTGAAAAATTCCATTTTCAAAAACTTCTAAATCCAAACTTTTTATTCAAGGGGTCCAGGGAGATAGCTCCATGGCACCAGTGTCTATCTGGCAAGTACAAGGTCATGAGTTTGAACCCTAGTCGTGCCAAAAAAAAGAAAACAAACTTTTTATTCAAATTGGAGTGAAAAATGCTACAAAGAAAATTAGCTGATTCCTTGTAAAAAAAGAATGATGAAATAACTGGGTATAAAAAGACTAAAAAGCCCATTTTACACTACTATTAGTAATTTTCCCATTATCATTCAATTCTGAAGTCACCTATGAATTAAACCAGAAGATTAACAGAAGATTATTAAATCAAACAAATGTATTCTTCTACAGCAAGAATGTCATTATATAAGAATGAATCTTACAGATTACTGTGCACCTGTGAATCACCTTGTGCAGTTATCAGTATCACTTCAAATATGAGACTATACCCTCAACACTCCACAAAGGAAAAGTGAAGAGTTAGAACACATACTCTGAACATACAGGAAAGAATAATGTGTTCTTGATGCAGAGGGACTGCTTGAAAGTTATTTTTTCAAGAGAAAAAAAATAAGTCTTGAACAGAGTATACAGAAATAGATGATATAACAAAACATATAACTGAGTATGTATATATATATATATATATATATATGCATAAAGCCTCTGGTGGTATAACTGTGAGGGTAGGCAGGACTGGACACAGACTGGCATACGTTAACTTTTGCCCCTTGAACCCTATGCAAAACACAAGCAAATTAACAACAGGAATGAGCCCTACAAAAATGTTAAGAATGTGTGCCACCAAGGGAGCTTCATTTTCTAAGTCCATAGTAACCAAGTAGCAACTGTGCAGCATAAGAGAGGCAGAAAATAAGGATCTTATTCTAAATTCTAAAGAGATTATAAATTCAGAGACAGGAGAAGTCCTTGAAAACAGAATGACATGCTTAACCCGCTTTTAGAAACCAGGTCACAAATACAAAAGTTGTTTTCAATTCTGTGCACAGTAGACAAAGTGCTATAAAAAGATTTCACTATAAAATAAAAACAATTGTTGCCGGGCATGGTGGCTCACGCGTGTAATCCCAGCACTTGGGAGGCTGAGGCAGGAGGATTGGTGCGAGTTCGAGACCAGCCTGGGCTACAAAAGTGAGCTCAAGGCCAGCCTGAACTGCATAGTGAGACCCTGTCTCAAAAAGATCAACAAAACAAAACAAAACAAAACAAAACAACCCAATGGATTAATTAGCATACTGTATATTTATAAGTAAATTACATGAAATATTCTACAACAATCTAAGGCCTTCTAAAATAACCATTTTTAGTTAAAACCAAATGTTTTTAAATGGTTAATTATCAGTAGTCACAGACATTCTCATCCTGGGGCTGGATGCACTGAAGTAGCAGAGCTACAGGAGAGGACATGCTTGGCACCAACCCATCAGATCCAATCCAAAGATACCACAGTTAGTCTTTTCATAACTATGAAATATTTGGTTATTTTAAAACATAAAACTGGGCATAGTACACACACCTGTAATCTTTTGGAAGGCTGAAGCAGGAGAATCATGGCAAGTTTGAGGCCAGCCTCGTCTACATAGTAAGTTTAGTTATAGTTATCTGATCTATACAGAGAAATGGTCTCAAGCAAACAAATTTCAAAATCAAAACATAAAAAGCTGTGATTATTAATGCCCAAGGACTGATTCACAACTAGTTTTTAAAACGCAAATCCCAAAATGACCCTTAACAGAAAATTAGGACACTGATATTATCTGTCCAGTTTGGCTATACATCTAGCAACAAATGAAAAGCAAAGAGGTCACTAAACAGAGGGATGTCACATGACATCAACTTGCCAAACATATAAATAAACCCACTGTGGTTGGTCATGGAGCAATTCCTTTTCTCCCATATAGAGAGAGGGCTCCACCTGACCTCAGTTTTCTGTATTTGGCTCTTGTCTTTACTTTTTCATCCTCCACTGCCCTGCACTCCAAGAATTTTGAAAGCTGTACTGGATGCACCATTTTGGCATTATGGAAAGATTTCTATTGTACTTTTCCATATACATTAAACGAATGCGTCTCTTAGACAGGCACTGTTAGTAGTATTTCCATTCTTTTAAAAGATTAAAGATGTCAGAATTCAAAGAATTAGGTATTTATTTTTCAACTATTTTGAACACTACCAGAGCTATGCAGTAATAGAATGAACACATCTGGAGTTATTCTCAAACTATTTTACAGGAAAGGTGGCACAACAGTGAGAAGCAAAACTATCCTCTGAAACTTGCTGTCCAGATGTGGGAATACAGCAACATGAGGAAGAAAAGCAAAGTCCCCAGACACAGAAAGGGAGGAGCAAAGAGACCTCAACACAGAAAGGAGGTAACAGTGCTACTTTTTCGCTGAGCCCTGACTTACTGTGTGTAAGAGGAAGCTGTAACCTACAGATACATGTTAACTACTGACCCTGAAGGCCTCCATAGAGAAACACAGCACTAGAATGGAGCAGCAGGCTGCAATGACTGGTGAATTATTTGGGTTCATATGTCCCCAAGAGGGTGGCGGGCCAATAGCCAACTTGCAGAGGGACCAACTGAACATAGAGCTCGGAGTAGCTGTGGACTGGCTCCCAGCGTTAGGATGAGGAAGGACTGAGTTCAAGACAGCAGGAGGCTATGGAGCCAAGTTCATGCAGCAGAGTGCTGAGGTTAAGCCAGCAGGAGGCACACAGAGTGCTGTAGGCTAAATCAGGTTCTAGCCTCACACTCAAAAAACAGCCTGAACTTTAGTACAATTAAAAGTACAGGAATTATCCACGTATTAGTTGCTTTTCTTTTGTTGCTGGGTCAAAATACTCAACATCCAAACTTTAAAGGTGGAAAAGTTTAATGAGCGCACAGTTTGTAGATGTTTCAGTTCAGTTAGCTGCCTCCACTGCAGGAAGGCATGGCAGAAGGGCCACAGTTCAGAGCAGAAGACAGAAAAAGCAACAAAAGCAAAAGGAAGAAGCCTCTTTTCCTCCCTTACAAATATGCAGGCTACCTGTCATGGGATGGGTGTAGCACTCATAACCACAGTCCCCGCAGTAGACAATGAACCAGTCATAAACTCTGTAAGATTCAGCTACTTCTGAAAAGCCTGAACGTCATGATCACATTAGGCTTTGGGGGGACATACAGACACTATGGTTGTCTTGCTGGGATTAAACAAAGACCTGGGCTGTCTGTCTACTTGGTCTATCAGTGACTACAGAGATATCCCCTTAAGTGGACATTTTTCTTGTTCTCTATTTTGTTTTGTTCTCTTTATAATCTGTTCTTATTACATAAAGGTAAATATTATTTCTAGTTTTAACTGTTGTTCAGTTTTTGTTTTTATTCTTCCACTTCCCTCCAGTCTTCATGAATTTCTTAAAGTTTCAGTAACCATATTGCCCTGCTTCTAGTCTGTTTTTCTGCTACAAATGCTCTTACTTTTCAACTCCTTTAAAAATATTCTTAGGTACTGGAGATTCAGTTCAGTGGCATAAGCAACTGCCCAGCAAGCACAAGGTCCTGAGTTTAATCCTCAGTACTGAAAAAAAAATTTTTCTTAGGCTGGCCAGATAGCTCAGCAAACTAAAGTGCCTGCTTAGGCAGAGCGCAGCAGCTGGTGTTCAATCCTCAGCATGCCATGCCAGCCCTGCCAGCACTGAGACAGGCAATTGAGACTAGGCATGGTGGTGCATGCCTATAATCCCAACTCTTGGGAGGCTGAACACAGGCAGATCACAAGACCCATCTGTGAAGTGGGACCTTGTAGACTCTACAGTAAATACAATAAATAAATAAATAATCATTTTTTTTTCTTCCCTGAGAGCAAAATTGCAATGTGGACAGCATACTTTACTGTGTACAACTTGCAGATTTGTGACTTTTATGTTACCACAAGGAGCCAATGCAAAGATAGCATTTCAGATAAAAAAGACAGGATTGTAGTTAGTCATCATGAAAAGAGAATTTCTTTAAAATAGCAAGGAATCATAAGGAATCAACCCAGTAGCTTCCAGACCATGCAAAGACAGTGTAAGATTAACTGGAGTATATGACATTAAAGAAAAAATAATATTCACAAGCATCATAGAAGAAAACTTCCCTGGCAGGACAAAAAAAAAAAGACTTGATGTACAGACAGAACTTACATATGGTTAAAAAAAAAAAAAAAAATCTACAGTAAAGCATGTAACAGTTAAGATGGACAAAATATTAAAACTTGTAAGAGAGCTGAGTGTGCTGGTAACTGCCTGTAATTCCAGTACTTGAGAGCCTGAAGCAAGAAGACTGCTGTGAGTTGGAGGCCAGACTGTGTTATGAAGTGAATATACGACAAGCCTGAAGTACACAGCGAGACCTCGCTTTAAAAAAGAAAAAGAAAAGCCCATGAGAATTACAGCAGACTTCTCAACGCAAATGCTCAAGTTGGGGCTGGGGAGACAGCTCCATGGCACAAGTGCCTGCCTGGCAAGTGCAAGGTCGAGAGTTTAAATACCGGTCCCACAACAGAAAAGAAAACATCTATCACCAAACCCTCAAGTCAAGGTGAACTTAAGAGTGAAGTATTTCAAGGCCTAAAAGAAAACATCCTACAACCCAGGTTTATATACTCTGCAAAACTACCTTTCAGAATTTCATGGAGAAATAAGATACTTCCATGACACCTGAGGAAATTCATGAACACCCAACTAGTACTCCTAAATGTTCTGAAGGACATTGTAGAAAGAGATAAGGATTACAACTCTATGATCCCCAAAAGAATGAATCCAATAAGGCAAACAATTAAAGAGCGGGGAGAGATAGTTCAGTGGAATAAATGCTTGCCTGGTAAGCACGAGGTCCTGAGTTCGATCACTGGTACCATAAATAAATAAATAAATAAATAAATAAATAAATAAATAAATAGGCAACCAATAGGAAAAATATCAAGAAGTAAGACCCAACAGTATGCTGCATACAATAAATATTTAATTCAAAATAAAATTCATGAATGAAAGTCAAAGAACGGAAAACAATGTGATAGAAACCTTGAAAAAAGCAGACATAGCTATTCTGTTTGAGACAAAGTGGACTTCAAGCAAAAATGTTTCAGAGGGACAAAGAAGGCTTCCATATCCTTGTAAAGGGGACAATACAAAAGACATATTAATCATAAATATACATGCAAAAAAATACCAGGGCTCCCAACTATATGGAACAAGTATTAACAGACACAAAAAGTCAAATAAGCACTAATACAGGTGTAATGGGGAATCTCAATGCCTCACTGCTACAAACAAGACAGATTAACTAGATAAAAAGGTAATGAAATATCAGAATTATACCAAACTGTTGAACAAATAAGACTTAGTAGATGTTCACAGGGTGTTCCACCTTGACATTTTCCAAAATAGATCATATTACCATACAGAACATGCTTAAATGCAAGAGAATTCAAAGTAGCTCAAATCATAGTGCAATAAAATTGGAAATCATTGGCAAAACCACAAGTTTCATAAACTCTTGGAAATATAATAACAACCTCCTAAACAACCAGTGGCTCACAGATGAAATTAAAGAAACTAGCTTATTTCAAATAAAGCATGAGGGAAATTTAAACTTGTGAATGTTCTCATAAAAAGAGTGAGCTCAAATTAACAACTTAATGTGAATCTTAAGCTTTTTTTTTTTTTTTTTTAAGGTAATGAATAGAACGTATTTATTGAGGGAAAGAAAGCTCCTGTCAGAGAAAGGAAGGGGGTCCCGAGTGGGTGTCCTCCAACCTTAAGCTTCTAAAAAAGAGCAAGTCAAGCTCAAATCCTATACAAGGGAGAAACTTATAAAGATGAGAAAGGGCTGGGGAGATAGTTCAGTAGAATAAGTGCTTGCCTGGCAAGCATAAGTGCCTGAGTTCAATCCCTGGTTCCACAATGAATGAATGAATGAACACTAAAAAAAATAAAAATGAGAATACAAATTCCTGCTACAGAGACTAAGAAAATAATACAAAAGAACATGAATCAAAGAGTAGATTCTTTGGAAGTTTTTAAAAAATTGACAATCCTCTGACAAACTTTTTTTTTCTACTTGAAAATAAAAAATATATTTCAATCTACCACGTTGAATTAAGACACTACATATTAAGCTCAGACACTTGTATAAAACACCCAATTGTCAAATCAATATTTTTATTTCAAATATTACATATAAATTATCTGTAATTGATTTAATAGAAACAACTTAATATATGTATTTTATGATGCTTCCATCTAGGACTTGTATTCTTTGGAAAATTCAAACATTCTATATTGCTTTTACAGGTTTACATGAGAAATTTTCAGAGGATTTTCAAGATAGACTTACAAAAAAAAAAAAAAAAAGGCTGGCCTCATTGTAAAACAGGAAAAAAAGAAACATAGTTTCTTCTTAGACTTCTGTATATTTGATGTGATATATGTATTCATGTATTCAATGTGTCTACTGAAAGCACTTCCACATTGCTTACAAGCACAGTTTTCTCCTCAATGTCTATTTTTATGTTTATTTAATGAAGAGTTACTAGTAAATCCTTTTCCACATTGCTTGCATACATAGGGTTTTTCCCCAGTGTGAACTCTTTCATGTATTTGACAATAGCTACGTGTGCTAAAAGCTTTTCCACATTGCTCACAAGCATATGGTTTCTCCCCAGTGTGAGATCTTTCATGTATTCGATAGTGACTGTTTGTGCTGAAAGCTTTTCCACAATGATTACACACATAGGTTTTCTCTATAGTGTGACCCCTTTCATGTCTCTGACAGGCATGGAGCCATCTGAAAGCTTTCCCACATTGCTTACATGTATAAGGTTTCTCCCCAGTGTGAATTCTTTTATGTACTTGAAGGTGACTGTTGGTGCTGAAAGTTTCCCCACATTGATCATATGCATAGGATTTCTCTCCAATATGACTTCTTTCATGTATTTTACAGTAATATGGTGTAGTAAAAGCTTTCCCACATTGTCTACATACGTAGGGTTTCTCCCCAGTGTGAATCCTTTCATGTATTTTACAATAACGCTGTATACTAAAAGCTTTTCCACACTGCTTACATGCATAGGGTTTATTCCCAATGTGACTTTTTTCATGTCTTTGACAATAAGCATATATATTGAATGCTTTTCCACATTGCTTACATACATAAGACTTCTCCTTTGTGTGAATTCTTTCATGTATTTTACAATAACTCTGTGTAATGAAAGCTTTGCCACAATGCTTACATACATAGGGCTTCTCCCCTGTATGATTTTTTTCATGTTTTTTACAATTACTCTGTGTGCTAAAAGCTTTCCCACATTTCTTACATATGTAGGGTTTCTCACCAGTGTGAATCCTTTCATGTATTTTACAATAACGTTGTGCACTAAAAGCTTTCCCACAGTGCCTACATGCATAGGGTTTCTCTCCAGTGTGAATCCTTTCATGTATTCGGCAATGACCATTTGTGCTGAAAGTTTTCCCACACTGCTTACATACATAAGGTTTTTCCCCAGTGTGAGTTTGCTCATGTCTTTGGCAAGTTCTGTGTTCATTGAAAGTTTTTCCACATTGCTTACATGCATAGGGTTTCTCCCCAGTGTGACTTCTTTCATGTCTTTGACAATAAACATATGTATTAAAAGCTTTTCCACATTGCTTACATACATAGGGCTTCTCCCCTGTGTGAATTCTTTCATGTATTTTACAGTAAGTCTGTGTGGTAAAAGCTTTGCCACAATGCTTACATGTATAGGGTTTATCCCCAGTGTGACGTCTTTCATGTCTTTGACAATAAACGTAGGTACTGAAAGCTTTTCCACATTGCTTACATACATAGGGCTTCTCTCCTATGTGAATTCTTTCATGTCTTTTACAGTAACTCTGTATAGCAAAAGCTTTCCCACACTGCCTACATACATAGGGTTTCTCTCTAGTGTGAATTCTTTCATGTATTTTACAAGACTTAAGTGTACTGAAAGCTTTCCCACACTGTTTACATACATAGGGTTTCTCTCCAGTGTGCAATCTTTCATGTATTTTACAATAACTCTGTGTATCATTACATTTACATAGCTTCTCTTCAGAGCCCAAATACTCATCTGGTTTCAGTGTAGTGTGAACTCTGATAGGCACATTTAGTGATAAATGCCCAATTATGGATGTTCTACAAGCAAGGCTATCAACTGGTCTGAAACCAAACTGTTTCATATAGACATTGTACTCTTCTTCCACTTCCTGGTTATCCAAGTGTCTTCCTATAGCAACAATGTTCCTAAAGGTTTCCTTCATGACATCTCTGTAGAGCTTCTTCTGAGATGGATTCAGCAAAATCCACTCCTCCAAGGTGAAGTTTATAGCCACATCCTCAAAAGTTACTGACTCCATTGCATAGCTTGGGAGTCTTCTGGAGTCTCTCTTATGCAGCCCGTAGCTGCTAGAAGTCAACAAAGGCAGTGTATCCAGCTTCGGTGCTCTCACAGTGTGCTCTGGAGAAGTGCTTTGTCGCCATGACCTGACAAACTTATCTTAAAAGGAAAAAAAAAAAGACTCAAATCTATGGCAACAAAAATGAAAAGTGTAAACACAGAAAAGATCCTGTAGAAAAACCCTGAATTTCATCAACACCTACTTCAAGAGCTTGTGTTTTAACAAGATGGAAAACACCCAAGGAATGGACAGATTCCTAGAGACATATACATTACCAAAGCTCAACTTAGAAGATATGAAAGTTATTTTTAAAAAACCCACTAACAGTCAATGAAATTAGAGTAATCAAAAACATACCAACAGTTGCATGCAATAGCACATGCCTGAAATCCCAGCACTAGACACTGAGGCAAAAGGATCACTGAGTTCAAGGCCAGTGTGGGCTACAAAGTGAGTTTAAGGCCATAGTGAACTACACACTGAAATCCTGTCCCCAAAAAGCAAACAACAACAACAGGGGGGACACCCACTGCGGACCCCCCTCCTGTCCCTCTCTCAGACAGGAGCTTTCTTTCCCTTAATAATCTATTCTGCTTATTAAAAAAAAAAAAAAAAACTTTAGGCTCTCACAAATTCACTACTCAATTCTGCAAGAAATTTAGAAGACTAAATGCAGCTACTTGTCAAATTCTTTAATGAAACTGAAAAGGAAGCAACACTCCCAAAAAACATTGTTGAAAATAAGCATCATCCTGATACCAAAACCCAGGGGAAGGATCCAACCAAAAGAGAACTAGAGGCTGATCTAACTAATGAACATAAACACAAAAATCCTCAGTAAGACACTGGCAAACAGAATGCAGCAAATCAAGATTGTATATCAGCACTATGTAGGATTCATCCTAGGGATGCAGGAATGCTTCAACAAATGCAAATAATCCCAGCCGCAACACCTGCCTGGGCTACAAAGTGAGCTCAAGGCCAGTCTGAACGGTATATCAAGACTATCTCAAAAAGACAAAACAAACAAACAAAAAGTGCAAATCAATAAACATAATACACCATATCAACAGAGCCAAAGATTAAAAATATATGATCATCTGAACAGATATAGAAAAGCATTAAAGTCCAACACACATTCATGATAAAACTTCTACAGAAAATTGGAATAGAGTGTTTTAATCTGACAAAAGCCATCTAAGAAAACACCAACAGCCAGCATCACTACACGGACAAAAAACAAGTATTCACTTTAAAATCAGTAATAATACAAGGACGTCCACTGTTGCCACTCTTACTCAATTTAGTTCTCAAAATATTAGCCAGAATAATTAGAAAAGAGAAAGAATAAAAAGCGTAAGGGTAGGAAAGGAAGAAGGTAAATTAAAATTATTGAAGATGACATAATATTCCAAGATCTCAAAAATTTCACCAAAAAACTATAGATTTAAAACCAAATTCAGTAGCACAGCTGCACATGAAGTCAAAACTTAAAAAAAACCAATAGCATTTCTCTGCACAGACAATAAGTAGCAGGAGAGACCTAGAGTAGCAAAAGCAATTCTGGGCAACAAAGGTAAGGTAGGGGCATCACAATCCCTGACTTGAAATTGTACTACAAAGCTACTATAATTAATACAAAACAAAACAAATACTGGTAGAAACAGACTTGAGGATCAGTAGAACAGATTAGAAGATTCAGAAATAATTCCAAACACACTAAACTACCTTACCTTTGGCAAAGAGCCCAAACACCTTCACTGAAAGAACAATGGCCTCTTTAGTAAGTGGTGCTAGAAAAATTGGTCAAATATTAAACTAGACCCGTATCTCTCACTATGCACTAAATTAAACTTGAAATAGATTGAAAATCTAAACTATTAAAACAAAAGCCCTAAATCTGCTAGAAGACAAAATAAGTAGAACTCTTGAAAACATTGGTGTAGGCAAAAACTTTATGAATGAACACAACCCGAATTGCACAGAGTATCATGAAAAATAAACAATTGCGACCCTGCCTTTTTGAAAAAGTTTCTGCGCAGCAAAAGCAATCACTGGCAGAGTACAGAGACAACTCCAGTGTCGGAAAATTTTTGCCAGCTATTCCTCCAAGGACTATTATCTAGAATATATAAAGAACTCAAAACAAAACAAAACCCCACCAGAGGACTCCTCAAACTTAAAGACCCAACCCAAAAATGGGTCATCTAAAATCAAAAGACATTTCACAGATAAAGAAGTCAAAATGACACATAAATATATGAAAAAATGGTCAACAGCATTGGTCATTCGAGAGATATAAATTAAAACAATGCTGAGATCCCACCTCACTCCAGAAATAATGTCTATTATCAAGAAATCAACTCGTAACAAATGCCTGGAGGGTCTATGGGGAAACAGGAATGCTTCTCCAATGTTAGTGGAGTGTAGACTGGTAGAACCACTACACTAATCATCAAAAATCTAAAAACAAAAATTCTAAAACTGTACGTTAAAAAAAAAAAAAATAGAAACAAAGTTTTCGCAAATAAGTAGATTGAAGAGGGGCTGGAGAGGAATGAGAAAAAAAAATCATGTACAGGCTAAAATTCCCTATGATGACTGTTTTAATTAGGTAAAACTAAAATGTACCCCCCCCACACACAACGAACTAAAAGAATCATTACTTGTCACTTGTACCTTCTGCCTTCCCTGCTTTGCCATGCCCCTCTCCCATGCCACCCTGCCTTGCAGCTAGCCAACTATGAAATAAGACCTCTACAAACTATGAGCTACAGTGGTTTAAGTGCTTGTGCCAGCAATGCGTCAGGCACAAAGGTCGGCAGTTCGATCCCCAGACACACTGTAAATAAAGGCAGCCTGAGACAGAAAAAAAAAAAACCCACAAAAATTATGAGCTAAATAAATAAGCCTTTTCTGCTTTAACACTTAACAATTTTATGTAATTTCACTTATCCAGTATCACACAGCATGACTTTCAGAGTACACCAATTTATCAAAGCAAGACCCTCACCATCTGAAACAATTTGATTGCTAATAATCATATGGCATATAGTTTGAATTTCTGCTTTATTTTCTTATTAAATCTTCAGGTGAATGCAAGCATCTTAGTGGTGGCTTCACAACTTGGGAACACTTAACAGAACTTATTGTTCCTTTTGCAAAAGATGGTAATAGTTAAAACAAGATTATGAGATAACAGCACTTTTAGGTAGATAAATTATTCTTGTTTTCCTATACTGTCACCATGGCAGGTGTCCCGCCACACAGCTTAGCAACTTTCAATATCCTAAGTATTTAACGAGGTAACTACAGATAAACTTCTAACTTTGCAGTTGCACTACATGTATTTTAGTTACCATGGTTCAATTACTACCATACCCCTCAATAGCACAGGCTGAATTTTAATTAGCAATATATATTTGCCAAATAAATACATAGAGCAAAAACTTTAATTCCTTGGCCCACAAACACCACACAAATAACTATGTAATTAGCAGGTGCACACTGTAATTAGTAACCCGTTGTATCACTTCCTTCAATGTACATTAGAAACTGGTCACTGTCCATCTATTAATTCATGGAGAGCAAAGCATATCTCTCATAGTTTTCTTTCTCATCTCCTGGTGACAAACTGTATGACATTTAAAAAGTATATATAATTGACAGAGAAGTGGCTAAGGAAGATGAAATAAAACAAGGAAAGGAAAATGATAATGTTAGGAGTGCAATTCAAACAAAATGCAAAACAAGTGACCATGGGAATCTGTCTGGTATTGCTGGGGGTGAGCTGGACCCTCTGGTTTTGCATCCTGAGGTGCTCAGGTGAGGGTGAGTCCCCTGTCATAAATGAGCAAAGTGGTTGTGATGAAAATGTCCCAGAGAAAGCAATGCTGACAAAAATAAATTAATTTTAAAAAATCAAGGGAAATCTCAGAAACTTCCCAGCACTGAAATATTTGGAAGATTAAAATGTGAAAAGCTGATTCCAATTCAGAATAGATTATGACAATTTAGCAGGGAGTATGAAAATGACTTGTTCCTTCTAAGGTATATAGAGAAAGCAGTCTAAAATGTTTAAACTATTCTTGTTGAATTTTCTGTGCAAAGAAACAAAACAGTTTAATTCCCAGTATCATTGATGATTTAAATTAATATACTAAGCAACCCCATTTTAATATTGGGTATTACCAACAATAAAAGTTTTAACGTTTTCAAATTAAATAAAAAACAGAGTAGTCACAAAACAATTATTTTTCCTACTGATTTTTAAAATTTATTTGCACAGTGCTAGGTTGAGTAGTCACTGCTACAGTGATAGTCATCATTTAATAATCACTAGGTTGGAACCAATATCAGTGACTTGTCTCAGGTTTGTAATAACAAAAGAGACTGCAAATGAATTTACCCATTTAATTAACATGAAGTGGTAAAAATTAGGCAACACCTAAATACAGAAAAAAATATATAACAGATAAATTTAAATGAGAAAATAAATATCAACTTCCAGTAATTTACAATCAGGGGCTAACAGCAAGAGCTAACAGGTCATGCCAAACAATTCAAAATAAAACCCAAAACAAATTTTGTTTCCTAAATACAAAACATCCAAAGCCTTTTATAATTTCAGATTTGGCAGATAAAAAAGGATCTCAGCACATATTCTGCTGCATTACCTCAAAGATTATTCACTTAAATCACTTTATTCTAGAATGTGATAATGAATAGCTCCAGTCATATTCTTCTCTCAAGCCCTCAACTCTCATGAATTTTGGTATAGTTATGAGTGTAAAAGAAAGCATAACTAATTGAAGGCTTCATTTTATATTAAATTAAATGTTAATTTTAATTCACTTAATACAAACGGTACATCAAATGGTACATCAAACAGATATTGTGCAGGCAAAAGCAAGCCTTGTGACTTTATGTATGAGTTACTGTCTGAGTCTCTTAGATTATGCACACTCAGCAATTTGGCCTTGGTAACAAAATACAACTAAATGCAAGTTTTTTTAGAATTTTTCTTCTCTTAAGTGACTATAAAAATTTTAAAGTAGAGGGCTAGGGAGATAGCTCAGTGGTATAAGTGCATGCCTGGCAAGCACAAGGTCCTGAGTTCAATTCCTAGTACCCAAATAAATAAATAAATAAATAAATGTAGAATCCAACAAAATAGTGTGATAGTTTATTTAAAAGAACTCAAAAGTGTTAAAAAATCTTGAGTGCTGGTTCCCACCACCTACTAAGTCAGACTTGTCCAGGACTAGGGTCATTATCTGCAAACTCAACGAACATCACTTGTGATAATGCAGGTTATGTTGACTACTTAAAGTGATAATAAATTAGTACCATATATAGCATATATTAGTCTAAAAGCAGGATCAAAACATCTCAAAATTATCTAATGGCATAATAGAATTGATTCCACAGTATTAAACTTTACCTTGGTAGCTTCTTATACAGGAATCGCTTTAAGTCCTGAAAGAGAGTATTAAAAAATAATATGCCTTCCTCTGCTTTTCTAGACCTGTCCTTCCTGACTTTTGGGAACCTCAAATCCTCACACAAACTTTTCTTGTTGGCATTTTATCTCTACATTTCTGATTCTGATGCTAGTCCTACAGCTGAAGCGAGGTAACCTCTCAGCTTCCACTTCACTGTCAATTTGGAATCGTCAGGGCATCCAGTACTGTGTTTTGAAAAGAGACACAAAACTTGTCTGTCATCAAACCCGACCTTCTTCTGGGTCCTGCACCGTGGTAGCTGTGCTCGTTGGGGAGGTTGCAGACCCGCTTACGGCCATGGCTTCGGAAGCTCACCTCCCTAAACCCCAAGCCCTGTCTACGGATGAGGGTCCATCCGGGTCAGGCTTCACCTGGGGAGGTGGCAGGCGGCGCAGGGGCCAACGACCCTCTGTCTAACCTGCGGGATCTAAAGCCCGCCATCCTGCACCACCCAGCGCCGTCGCTCCAGGTCGCCCACTGTTCGCTCCCTGCCAAAGCCGTCTGAGGGAGACCCCGGATCGCCGCGGTCACCCGGTGTCCTCAGCCCCTGTGGGGACCTGGACTCAAGCCTGGCGGCCCCCCTTACGACCCCAGAAAAACCCCTCTACCGACAGCCCTCCTGACAACTTACGTCAGCCATGCCGCGCAGCTCCGGCCTCCGCCCCTGCAAGACAAAGCTGCCCTGAGCACAGGCCGACCAAGCCCCTCCCGGCCACCATAGGTCGTGACCCGCGTGGAACGGACAACCTCTCCCCAGACTCGCCATCCCATCGCCCGCGCCCCGGGAGTACCTGGCCTTCACTGTTGTCCGACTGTCGCCACAGCCCTTCAGCAATACCTCCAAAAACAGCTTCCTCGGCCAGCCGCCCTCACGTAATTCACGAACTTCCGGAACTGCGCTTCCGGAAGCACTGGTCAAACCTACCACAGCGGATGTGAAGGACTTCCGGGTTGACTGGCGCAAAGAACTAGCGCAGCTAGGTGCGCCTGCGCCTGCGCCTGCGCCTGCGCAGCCCGTCCCGCGCAGTCGCGGCTGCCTCCTGCCGTTTTGCTAGGCTCCGACCCTGTAGTGTCTGCTTGTCACGCCTCCTGCGCCTGCGCGCTATTCTTTGTCTTGTCCAAGTGTTGTCACAGTATTCCATGCGGACCAGGTGCGTCTTTCTCATTTCTTGCTAATAAAGACGTTTGTGTGGGTCGTGTTTGACGGAACAGCACCATCCGTATTGCCCATAAGCCGAACCTCAGCTTTGGGTTTCTGCCCTGTTCTGGCTGCCGGACGTAGCTGCACAACAAGCACAGAAGCTGCGCGAACTGCAGCCTCTGCTCAGCACGTGTGAGCCACAGTGCCTTTTTTCGCCCGGCGAGATGTGCACCTCGCAGTGTGAGGATTTCTAGTGATGGTTTTGGTTGATGCCTTGTTTGCGCATTCGAGGAGCACTTGCAGCTGGAGAGAGCAGTACCACACACGGTTTGCCCAGTGTGAGAACTAGCCTTCACTGGCCGTGTTTTGTTTTGTTTTTTTGTTTGTTTGGTTTTGTGTCATGACGGAGCTTTGCTGTGCATCCTAGGATGCCCTGCAGCGTTGGGTCTTTAGGCTGTGAATTCAAGGAGTAGCCCGGGGTGGTCAAGGCAGGAGGATCATTGAGGGTTTGAGACTATCCTGGGCTACAAAGGCCAGTTTGAACTGAATAGTGAGACCCTGTCTCAAAAAGAAAAACAAAAAAATCTTAGGGTGGATAGACTCACCTGCAGTTCATGGCTTTTGTTGCATGCAGATTTCTTCTGAACCTTTATTTGAAACAGTAAAACCTCTTGAAAGATGAGATCTATGGAATCTTGTTTACTAGGATCTTAGTTTCCAATTCCTAAAGAGTGCAAAGGAACAAATTTTAGTCCAAAACATTGGCAAATCTGCGTGTTTTGTTTTCCTGTGTCTGTCTTTTGAGAGGATTAAATCATAAAATACACCTTACTGCTTTTATAACATGTTCACAATGGGGCTGTAATTTATGTCTCATTGCTGTGCAGCTTGAACCACCAGTGGTATTTGGGTGACTATCCTATGCATTACTGTACCACTGTACTAACAGTGATACAAGTTGCAGGACAGGACAAACATACCACTGGTGGTACCAAGGCATGTAATCCCTTAAAGTTATTACCTCTAGGGCTCTATGTTACTGGTTTCAGGACCCTATTCTCCTGTCCTAACTTCAGATGATATTTCCTGTTTTCCTCTTTCCAAGGTGCCATGATAAGTACTTTCCTGGGTGTTCCGTTTGCCATTTTTGTCTCATTGGAGGTTGGGCATTGTCTTAGTTACTTTTCTCTCATTGCTGGGACAAATAACTGACATACAAGCTTAGGGGAGGAAAGGTTTATTTAGCTCACAGTTACTGGAGGTTTCAAGACACTGCACCTGCTTTATAGGGTCTGGAAGGAGAGGCTAGGGCGCTGCTGTGTCCAGGGTGATTTGCTGCATACCTTTGAGAGACTGCCATCTTATAGGGGGAAGCCTCTGATAGTGCTTGCTGTCATCTCTCTTGGCCACACCCCTTCAAGCCCTACCCCTGGATCCGTATGCTTTACATGAGGCTTTTTTTGCGCGGCGGGGGGGGGGGGGGCAACTAGATATAAACCACAACGGGCATCTTTTTCCATGCTTTTTTTTTTTTTTTTTTTTTTTTTTTTTTTTTTTTTTTTTTTTTTTTTCTTTTTTATGTGTTTGGTACAGGGTCTCACTATGCAGCTTGGACTCTTAGTGATCCTCCTGTTTTTAGCCTCCCCAGCACTGGGATTATAGGCATGCCCCACCGTGCTCTTTGGCTGGCTCAAGTGCACCCCGGAAGTGGGCTAGCACTGCTTGTGTTGCTGGTGATAGAACTCTCTCTGCGCTTGCCTAAGTCCACTGAGCTGTCTCGTTGTCCCCCCATACATTTCCTTCTGTCAGCTCTGATTAAAAAGCTATAAAGACATACAGTAAACCTTAAGTAAGCCATTCACCTAATATCCCTAGTCATAACCTTTATGAATCATATTTGCTATTTGTCCATCCCTGCATCCTTTCCTTAACAATGACTTTTTCCACTTATGTTTTTCAATTCTTGATTGAAACAATTGTTTCTGTTCAGCAAGACCAAATCAATAGCCCTCTATCTTTCTTCCATGAGTCAAACAAATAACAAAGTCAACATATAAAGAAAAAAGGCTTATTTGGGTTCAGTTTTATGTTTCATTCTACAATGAATTGGTGCCATCACTTTGGGCATGTGGTAAAGCAAAACTACCTGGTTTACAGACAGGATGCAAATAAAAGAGAAAGGAGAGACCTTTATGATGTGGACCTCAGGGTAGACTAAAGCACAACTGAGTAATAGTGGGCAAAACTTGCTTAAACAATGCATATTCCTACTTGTTCAAAAACCTTTTGTAGGATATCAATGCAGGGGTAAAGCTGACAGTATATAATGTGGGCCCAGTATATCATAGTGAATGCATTCTAATCAGGATCCTCGGCCATAACCCAATTGATGACTTCATCCTTCCACCAACATGACTTTTTGACTTCCCCCAATGCTGAAGCCGAGTTGCTGGGTTAAAGAAAATTCACATAAGTAAACATTTTAAATATGTCTCCAAGTAGGGAACCATAAAAATCTTGTTAGTCAGCTGTGAAAATGATTCCTTCAAACTACGTTCATTTTTCTAATCAAAGCTTTTGCTCTTTTTCTTTTCCCTTCCTCAGTTATATAAACTGCTGAGATCAATAAAGTGGAGGCCAGGAAATTGCACCTAACTTGCTATAAATCTGCCTGTACTTTAACCTATTGTCTGTCCATTCCTCTTTCAAAGAATGCCTTTATTATCTCTTAGTCAAAGTAACTTTTACATATGTGCAGAGATCCGTTTATCCTTCGGGCACATTACTCAGTACTGTTATCCCTGTTTTTATCTACATTTCACTTTTGCTTCTTTCCATTGATACAAAAAATTAGTAAGGTTTCATGCAATAACTAAATGCCTTGTGCAGAAACCATATTCTCTTTTGTTACTCAGTTATTACTTTTTCCATAACCAAATTTTTGGAAGTCTTTAGTCTGCTTTTAATTGCTGCTACCAATATCCAAAATCCAATCCAAAGAGGTCTCAAGTCACTTTCTGAATATCTCTGAAAATCACAGGACCTAAAGTCCTGTCCTAGTCCATGCCATGATCATCCCTTTATAGTAACTGATCTTTCTAAACATTCACTTCTACCCTCTGCTTTTCAAACAGCAAATTAAACGATACTTTAAAAACCTAAATCTCATATAACTGTTCCCTTAAAAATCCCAAGTATTTATACTTTTGAGTGGGTCTTGTTATGTCCTATCCTGGTAGGCGTTGACCTCACTGTAAAACCCAGGCTGGCCTTCAACTTGATGGTCCTATCTCAGTATCAAGAAACTGAGATCACCAGCATGTACTACTACACCCAGTTGGGTTTTCACCCCCAACAGGATAAAGTACAGTGTTACCACAGGGCTATGTATGATCCTAGGAGGACCTGGTTCCTATCATCATTCTCTTGCCTACCCTGGCATCCTTATGATAGGTCTTGTGTTTTCACTTCCTATGCTAGTATTGCAGTTTGTATGACAACTAGTTTGGCAACTCTTCAAATGCTTTCGTAGGATTCATCTTACTCCTGGTCATCTTTTTGGTTTCAGCTTAAGCTCAATTTCTCAGGAACCTTTCCTGATTCTCCCAGAATAGTTTAGGTCTCTCAGATATATTCCCTCAATGTACTTTTTATTTTATGTCTTATCAAAATTGTATCTAGCTTTTTACTTGACATTTAACTTTGTTTGCTAGATGTAAACCATCTCAGAGCTTTTGTCTTGTTCCCTGATATTTATAAGCTCATTACTTGGAATATAGTAGGCATTTACACATTTGTGGAATGGCTTAATGAAAGAATAAAAATACAACAAATTGCCCTTTACAGTGAGAACAAACCTTTTTATTAATATATTAAGATAAAGTACAGAGACTGAAAGACAAAAATTCATAAATCATTCAGTAGAACATTCATTAAAAATCAAATGTATTTGCTCTAAGAGTTCTCACACAGGAAATTTTATTTTATGTACCTCTGATATAACATTAGTTTACAAATTAGACATTTCATTTTTTAAACCTAATTATATAATCTTGAATGCACTAGTGACAAAGATCTCTTTTATTTTCCACTGCATTTAGCTTACACAAGGCTTGCTTTAAAATTCCATCATGCCTTGAAAATTTCCCGTAGCTTTTTAAAACACATAAACTAAACTTTAAATGGACAGTCTTACAGAGCAATTTAAAAACCAAAAAAGAAAAAGCTAAGAAGCATTTCTTAATGATAATAAATTATACTGCATCAATTCTTTTTCTTCTAATCATTATAGGCATTCAACTAAAAAACAATCCTCTCAAAAGTAATGGCTGGGGCACCCCACTGTCACAGCACAGTTCTTATGCTAGGCAGGCTTAACAAGACTCTCCCTCCTCCTGCTAGGTGACATCTGCTCTGCAGTGACTTGCTAGCTCCATAGCCAGTCATCAAATTCTTAAGTCGTTTATGAACTAAAATACTCCAAGAAACACTTCTTAGCCTTATGTAGTTCCAGATTTCTAGACTTAGATAGTTGTTTTTGAATTGTGGGCCTTAAATGGGAATCTCTATATTAAAACATGAAAATCAACAGAAAATTCACACCAATGAAATTTTGTGAACTGATTTTCAAATTTGGAAATAATATCCATTGCTAATGGAAGCCCTGCTCTGTGCAAACATTGTGTGGCATATATTAACTAATCACACATCTGAGGTATTAGTTAGAAAGAATGCATATGTACACTTATACATGTACACATCCACAGAATATTCACAAATCTATTGGCCCCAATACCAGCAGATAATCAAATTAAATGAAAAGATCACATATCAACAGGAAAACATTACACATAGGGAATTTACAAAAACTTCATTACATAATCCTTAATATAAGGAATATGTTTTGAATTACTGTTTGGAGGAAAAATGTTACCATTTATATGAAAGTAACAGTAATGAAGCTAAAAATAAAGTTTTGACTGTGATGCATGCCATATTAATGGGATTGCAAGAATTTTTTGAATAGCCACATTCTATCCAGTTTTTCTTTATAATTAAAAATCAGAACTCAGGGAATTTTTGAAATTATTGCCAGAGTCTCTCAGGATCAGTCGGTCGGTTGGTCGATCTGTCTGTCTTTCTGTTTTCCAGGAACTGAACAGGCAGGCTCTGTGCCATGGAGCTATATCCCTGGTCCCTATTTCTTCCTGTTTTCTTGGTTTTTACAAAATGTTAGGCATTTTAACTACACAGTAATCTAATATCCACTAAAGAAGATGTTTAAGTTACTTAGTGAAGATTAAAATTCAAATTGATTGTTTATTTTCATTATTTTTTTCTATTCCACTGAGGGAAAAAATGATGAATTAAATTCACTTCTAGTTTGCTTCACTTAATATGAAGGGGAATGGTAATACAGGTGGTACTGAACCCACAAAGTCCACATTTCACAGGGAGAAGCTACATCACTGCACTCTTTTAATCATTTGGTCCTCTGCTGTAATACTTAACTAGAAAAATGGCTCCTTTGGTCCTTACATCTGTCAAGGAATATTCCACTGTCTTAACAAGGCAGATTTTTTAAAATGAAATATGCAGCAATACATTAAATAACATTAGCATATCATAGGTGTTAAGTAGCGGCATTTATAATGTTACAGATTTAACAGAAAGGAAATCAAATAATTTTATTGGGAAATCAAAAAACAATTTTATTTTACATCTAGTGCAAAAGATTTATCAGGAAGGAAAGTGAAGGATAAAAGTGCAGTTAAACTTAAGGGCCAGCATTCCACATTGCTGTTCCTGTTGACACCTGAGCTGATACATAGCAGAGTACTGTAATGCATGGAGATGCTTCTAGGACTTGACCTTTCTGTACCAAGTCTTGTAAACCATGTATATACATGTAAAGATAATGAAACAGGCAAAGACAATCTGTTCTAAATACAGGTTATTTTCACTTAATTAATTATGATATGGATAATTTCTCATTGTCAAGGATTCAATTTATTAGATCAAAACAAGTTTCAAGGCTTACAGATGATTACATGACGAGCACCAGTCATTTGGAAACTTAAGAAATAAAAAAATTTAGCTGGGCATGGTGGTACACGCCTGTAATCCCAGCACTTGGGAGGTTGAGGCAGGAGGATCAGTGTAAGTTGGAGACCAACCTGGGCTTCAAAAGTGAGCTCAAGGCCAGCCTGAACTGCACGAGACCCTGTCTCAAAAAAGACAAAAAGAAAAAAAAAAAAAAAAAAAAAAAAAAAAAAAAAAAAAAAAAAAAAAAAAAAAGGAAAAGGAAAAAGGAACTATTTCCTTTCCCCTAAACCTTCACAAGAACAACTGCATCTGTATGGACATAAAATATATAACAAATAAACAAATGTGACTGCTATCAAATTTCCAAAATACCAGTTAGAGAAGTTAAAGTCAAAGCCTTTTCGGTAAAACTAAAATGATCAAGTGACATTGAAAGCTCATGTAGCTAAAAAAGATGGCAAAATACTAGGATTTTCAATTATAAGAGAATAACAAATATGAAAATCTTACATCTAATATAGTTAGCTTTGTTGCTGTGTATTGCCAAACTAAAGGACAAGACATTCACTGCTTTGCACCTTATAAGGGACATTAAGAGATCCATCTTTACTTGCAGATTTCATAGGTGGCTCAGGTTGTCAGTAGGTCAAATCAGTCCTTCCTCACAGTTTGAAAATTTTATCAAATACATTTTCCTAACAAATTATGAAATGTAATGGAATGCAGTACTAGATCTGAAATGTAATACTGTCCAAAAGTCACATGTGGCTTCATTACTTATAACTTCACTTACTTTGATAATTTCACCTATTCCTTTAAAGCAAGTATTTAATGGAAAAAAGAACCAGCCAATAAGAAAGTTTAGTTCACACAAGAATTAACCATAAAGTGAAAAATTCTCACTAAAATTGGAAAAATAAACAGATGAATTTTTGTCAAATATTTATAAATTATTTGATACATACAAACTTTCAAAATTAATTAGAGTACTATGACATTTTTAAAAACTTTCTACAGGTTCCAGAAAATATTTAAATTTCATTTTAAGCATTATGTTCTTGTTAAAGATTGTATTTCTAAAAGAAAGATTGTATTTCTAAAAGAAATCCAAATTGTTCAGGTTTCCTATGAGAATATTTCTACTATAACCTTGAATTTAATCAGGCTTTTTTTTTTTTTTACTGATTTACTTAGGAAGGGGATACAAGAGAACATTCTTAAAATATCATTTCAGAAGTTTTATTTGAAAGGCATGAGAAATAACCATACCTCCCCAAATATCATTAAATAAAAGTAACAAAACCAGTCTACCTTGCTCACAGAAAAACTGCCACAAATATGTTCATATCCCACCAAATATGAAGCAAAATCATTAACATATTACTAGTACAGGAAACTAAAAATCAAACATTTCTACGCTCATCATATAGGCACCAAAAACACCAATTTCCAGCTGTTTTTCTAATTTATATTATGGATTTAATTATAAGCTTATTCCTATAGGACTGATTTACTCAATGTGAATAGATTATTATCTTAAGACTTTTAAAGGAGGACTTGCTCTATAACTCACTATTGTACCTGCTGCTCTATTTCTGCTCACTGTTTCATGTGGCCAAACAGATCCTGATTAATAAATGAATGGTAACCTATGTATACATTTAGGAGTTGGCAGTAGGGTTAAAAGGCACAAAGCAGTATTTGAGTAGTAAATTTCTTTACTGCTGTTAAAGAATCTATCTACCTTTGGATCCTGTTTAAATGATCACTAAGAAATCCAAATTTCTGTGGGCAAAAAATTTAGTGTCTTCATAAATATTAGCAGCCTTCCAAGACATGAACACTTGGGTGCTTTTAATTATTAGGATTGCAAATGCGTAAATACAGTTTATTATTTTTTAAACTTTATTTATGTTATGGCCAGCCCAGCTGGGGTGGGGCTGACACAACACGTGCCGGGGATTGAACCCTGGTCCCTGCAGTTGCCTAAGCTTGCCTAAGCTTGCCTAAGCAGGTGCTTTAGACCACTGAGCTATCTCTTCAGTGCCACAATTTATTATTAAAGACCTTCAACTTAATATTTATAGCCATTTCCTCATATTTTCTTTAAAATCTATCAGTATAGCATTTCTTTTCTACATATGGCTTAGCAATTCAATAAACTAAATAGCAAACTGATATTCTACAACAGTTCATTTATCTCAGTATATATTTTGGAATATAATGGCAATATTAAAAATATTAAGTCCTTGTAAGATGATAATTCTATGAGAGCTTACAGAAACAAACAGCTTTTGGGTTTTTTTTTCCATTTGAAGTTTCATTGTTTAAACTTCATATACCTGACACCTGATAGGGAAAACATAATTGTGTCATACAACATTTATTCCATTACCTTAAGAGAAGTATTTCATGGAGCTAAACACTAAAATAACCTAAACAAAAAGGCAATAACCTGTATGTACACAAAATGTTCATTCCATAAATATTTACATGACAAAGGACAAATGGAGAATCACTAAAAGTAGAAATTGCTACAGGTGTGATAATCCTTTCTCAAGACATTTTTTGTTAGGAATTGTATCAGCTTAAAGTAAAAGTAACTGCAGAAGCACAACTAAAATATTAAGTATAGTCTTCATTTCTTACTATTTAAAGGAACCAAGAAGTCAGAAACAGTCCAAGATTTTAGAAATCAATTATTCAGTTCTTATCAAATTTTTTCTTCAGCTCTCTTGATGAAACTAACTTTACAGAAGAGATCAGGAATGTACTAACAGGTACAACCTCAAGCCACTCAGCCCCCTTTGTACAGACTGGTTAGCCGCTCCAGTTCTTTACAGTTATCCATGCTAAGGGCATCTGCCTTCCTCCGGAGTCGATCATCACGGTATACTTTTGCAGCATACTGCATGTCTGTTTCTGTTAACAAAAAGATTTTGCTACATAAATAATCACTTGTAACACCTAGGTATTTAAAGTTAAATAATGCTGCATAGATCTTCAATGTATTTCTATTAACTGACTTAAAAAAGAAATGAACCCCAGTACTATGTCAGAAAGATTCTTGTAAACACTAGACAAGCATTCGTCCCTGACTTGCATCCCAACCTTTTCCCCCACATCCCCCCGTACCAGGATTGAACTCAGGACCCTGTACTTGCCAGGCAAGCGCTTATTCTACTGAGCTATCTCTCCAGCCCCAAACCAACCCTTTCTTGAGACAGGGTCTTCCTCAGCAGCCCAAGCCAGCCTAAACTTCCTGTCCTGCCTCAGCCACTCAAGTGGCTATGATTAAAGGACTACACCCCACACCCAACTAGAATACCTTTTCTTTAAATGAAAACTTTATAGGAAGCATTGCATGTAAAATAAGCACAGAGAAGAAGCCAACCCACATTACAATCCTGTCAACCCACAATGGAATCCTACTTCACTCCTGAGGCAGTGGTATATAAGTCAGTTTTCTGAAGCATCACCTCAGCCTCAGCCTCTACAATACCACGTGCTAGTCATGCTCCCAGGGATGAGCCTGCTGTGATTTTTATTAAAATTTCAGATAAACCCCAATTTAAGTATAAAAATGTAAAATCATGTTCTGAGTTTATCTCAATTTTTAAAAAATGACATTATATCTGTGTACCTATAGTTACTGAAGAAACACAGGAAAATGCATGTTACACAGTTATAAAAGTAACATTCTGCAAAGAAGCACTTTTGATCCTTCCTTCAGTTAATTACTCAAAGAGATATATGTACTACAAGTCAAAACTCTTAGCTAGGTATGGTGGTGCATACCTGCACGCCCAGCATTTGTGAAGCTAAAGCAAGATTGCCATGAATTCAAGCTGGCCTGGGCTACATGGTGAGTTCAAGGCCAGCCTGAACTGAATAGAGATGCTTCTCAAAATGAGAAAAAAATAACCCCAACTCTCTAGGAAAGCTACTGTCAGGGCTTTTACTCTTAACACCTTTAAATGGTGGGGGTACTTAGAGACGACAACAGAAAAAGGAAAGAATAAGTTACTTTATAGAAAACAATAGGGGAGAACAATGGCCAAAGGAAACACCCTCTGGTTTATACATACAGGTCAAGACCACATTTAAAATACACTCACAGGTCAATGTTGAGTATTCCATCTCCAGAAACAATCTTTTATTCAATGTTTAGAGCTAGGATTAACAATCATCAATACTACTATATACTTTTGCTTATAAATAATGTATAAACCAAAGTTCACACTGTTAATAAATGACAGAGTCTAGGTCCAAATCCTAATGTGTAATTTCTAGCCTAACTTTCTATCTGTGTATTTCAAATTACTGCCTGTAAATTTTATAAAACACTTCTTTTCCAGTCTATACATTAGGGATTGTTAGAAGTAACTCCAAAACAGAAAACCATGGCAAAAGCATTGATCACCAATGATTTTATGGCTTTATGAAACAAGATCATTTCAGGGTGAGGTGTAGCTCAGTGATTGAGCACTTCTTTAACAGTGCTAGGCCCTTGTTCAACCTCCAGCACTACAAAGAAGATAAAGGCAGATCCTATATCCTAAGCAACAGCGGAAATACCCAGTCAAGGCACTGACACCATGAGTGTCCTATACTTTCTACCACTCAAGACTCCAAGCCCACCCAGAGGAGTAATGATTTGTCTGTCTCTCTTGCTTTGCTTTGCTCTTTCCTCTCCTCTCTCCTCTCCCCTCCCCTCCCTTTCCCTCCCCTCCCCTCCCCTCCCCTCCCTCCCTCCCTCCCTCCCTCCCTCTCTCTCTCTCTCTCTCTCTCTCTCTCTCTCTTTCTTTCTTTCTTTCTTTCTTTCTTTCTTTCTTTCTTTCCAGGTGGTTACGTTTGCCAGGCAAGCTCTTATTCTGCTGAGCTATCTCCTCAAACCATGTTTAACTTTATTTTGAAAAATTTCAAAACTACACAAAAATTAAGAATAATACAATGAACACCCTAAAATTCTTTACCATGTTTGACTGTTCTCCACATTTTGTGTCAGATTTGTTTTAGTTCTCCACCTCTAAGCAAGATTGTCACTATGGTCCTTTTTGCAAAGTTCAGATGAGGTGCAGATATTATGACTTTACATTCCTAATATATTGTTATCTGTCTGCAAAGAAGCATTTCCTTAGAGAACTAGCAGGTGTAGGTCAGCTTGCCAGGCTGCCCACTCAGATTTCACCCTCAGTCCTAGAGATGCTGTCATGGGTGCTCCCTTCCTCCCTTCCTGTTAAGAACCAATGGAAGATGCCACTCTGTCCTATTTCTTTTCTCTCCTTTAGTCTCAACTGTATCTTTTTTTTCACTGATTTTTTTTTTTTAATACGTGCATGCAATTTTGTATGTGAAAGATTAAAAAGAATGAAAACTTGTGGTAGCAACTTTGACACATAAATGTGTACAATTTAATTGTGGATAATATAATGTATGAATAGGATGTATTGAAGGGTCCATGATACCTGCTAATACTGACCTTGCCAGACAGTTGAAAGATTAAATTAGATAATGCCAAACAAAAACATTTGCCTAGACTGCAATTAAAAAACCCTAAGAAATACTAATATTGAATACTTCTAGTACAAGACATCTAAATGCTTACCACATATTATCTGGGTTTTGTTTTTCTTGAAACAGGATCTGTCTATGTAGTCCAGGCTAGCCTTGAACTCACTATGTAGCCTAAGGCTGGCCTCAAACTTCTATCAATCCTTTTGCCTCAGTCTCCCAAGTGCTGGGTATTATGGTTTATGTCTAGTTGTCTCCCCAGACCCTCATGTAGTCATGGGGTGGGGACTTCTAGAGTTTGAGACTTGCCTGATGATCCACTGGAATTATGTGTTTTAGTACTGATGAGATTATGTGTCTGAGTACTCCTGGGAATTATAGGTGTGGCCTGAGGTGGATAGGCTAAGGCAGAGAGCCTGATGTAATTTAAAGAGAGACAGAGAGACAGACTCATGTTGTTGCTCTCTGCTCCCATAACTGGTCAGTTGCCTCTGTCGCCATATTGTTGCTATTCCGCGGCCATGAACTGCTATTCTCTGCCATATGCCTCTCGGCCTTGGAGCCAGTCAAGTATGGACTGAAACCTCCAGTAACTGTCAGCTAAATAAACCATTCCTTCCTTCATTGTGATTGTTGGGTGTTTGTCCTAGCAATGAGTAAAAAGTAACTAAGACACTGGGATTACAGGCATGTGCCACCACATCCAGCTGCCACACATTATTTGTTATTACCCAAGTGTTGGTGATAAGGGAACTAAAATTTAAGTAATGTATACTTAAGAGTCAGGATATTGTCTAGCAGTTCCAGAGCTTGCTGATATTCACTTATGAACTAAATACATGTTAAAGACAGCAGTGACACAAATATCATTAAGTCCTTACTATGTGTCAACTGCTGTGAAACCACATGCACATAAAACCTATGAGAGGTGGTCCTCCGGAGCCACAAGACATTGTCCTGGGATTAAAAAGAAATCTTACTGGTTGGGGTGATAGCTCAGTAGAATAAGCTCTTGCCTGGCAAGCTCGGGGTCCTGAGTTCAATCCCCAGTACTACAAACATAAATAAATAAAATAAAAAGAAATCTCAAGATGTGTAAGTCCCTTTAAAAAAGTAGTGTTTGATAGAAACCATCCACATACTTTAGTATATTCTAGTTGTGTATTAGTTATACTAATACTACATAAATGCTTTGCTATTAGTTGTTTTACTGCACTGCTTGGAGAACCCTAAAAAAAAAAGGCTGTACATTTTCAGGACAAATGTAGTATCCCCCTAAATCATTTCCTATCACTGACTGGCTGAGTCCATAGGGAGAGAGGAAGCTGCAGACAGAGGTGGCTGTTGGGAAGGACCGATCTTTCACTGCTTTTCACATAGCACATAATTCCAGAACATTGGCCCAGGAGAAACTACAGTAATCAATGCCAAAGACTGTGAAGCTTAACAGTTACCAACTTACTTTGCTGTCTTTCTTTCCAGCAATTATTTCGAATATTAGTCACATAGTCTTCTTCCACACTCTTTTCTACCTTTTGTAGTAACATTCCTTTGTATTCATTTTTAAAGTCCTTGTTGACATAATAAACCACTCCCAAGTTTTCTGTCTGCATTTTAATAGTCTGCCCAGATCCACTGTGAAACAGATGCATGATTATTTTTAGGTTAAATTAGACTTTTTAATATTCTACCATAAACCAAAGTAGTAAGATAAAAAGTGATTAACAAAATATTGTCTCAAATTGCTTAAAAATAGAATCTTATATCATTAAAAAATATACTTTTAATATAATATGTTCTTATAAAGTCCTCTCAATTTTTAGCTAATAAAAATTTGATTTGAAAAAAATAAGTTATGATTACTTTAGGGAATCTTGTGTTTAATGCTGTAAAGTCATTACCAATATGATTCTATAATTTCATAATCACTGCGCCTTAAAGTTGTTGCATTAAATTTCCTTTGTGTCGTGACTTCTCAGGGAAGTCATTTCTCACTTAAGACAAAAAGCTATGTAAGATCAATTATTATATCTTTAAAGTATTTTTGTCTTTTAATGTAGTTTTTATCTTTATTGTCAACACAATACCTGCTACATTAAATTCAAGTTCAAATATAGCATTTCTGTCCTTACAGTGGAAAATATAAAGTAACAACATAAAACACATTTATCACTTATATGGCTAAATAGGGATTTTTAAATTTGGCACACATATAATTAATGATACTTTTAAGTATCCTTTAAAGGAAGCTAGATGAGAAACAGCAACAATTAATTTTGTAAGACTTAGCTACTTACGATCTGGGATATAAAGAATAGGGAGGATTAGAGACCATCAAGTGGCTTAACAATGACACGAGGATCAATACAATTATGGGCATCAGCTGGATAAACACAGAAAAACCTCCCTATAAAAAAAATCATTAGAGAACAATAAATTGCCATATAACCACAATTTTGAAAAACACAACAGTTGACATACATTTTAGATGCAGAGGGGGCATCTGAGATCATCCCATCCAGTTAGCTGCGCTCTCAAATCTGCCATACCAGGCTCCTGAAGTAACTCCTAAGAATGCAGCGTTCCAGGCACACTGGCAATCTGACTTGAGAGCCATTCTGTGGACCTGATCTACACACACAGAGGTTGTCCTGTCTGCCAGTCAAGTTATCAAATGTGCCACACCTGCAATATTGCTTTCTGCTAGCGGGGAGGTAGGAGGTTGGGTTGTGGAGAAGCCCAACGTTCTAGTTTCTAGTTTCGAGCCCTTTCTCGATACCTTTTCACTCTCACACCTATAGCAAGTGAATACAACTGTGTTAGAACAAAGCTACTTCTAATTTAAGTTTTCAGTAGTTTCCCTTTTAAGGAACAGAAAGTACTGCCAAAACATGCAGACTCAGACACGTGTTCACTAGAACCCAGAACACCAAATCTGCTGTCACATTGCCAGCCCTCCATGGTTATCTGCACCCGTATCCCTAAGGAGTTTCTAGTCTCCAATGCACACACTGCTAAAGGAAGCTCATTAGTCCTAAAACAACTTGCCCCAATTTCAGATAACTGTAACTGCTTTTCATGAGCTGAAAGCTGGCACTTAGTGATTTCTAATCATATCATAAACATACATCGCCTCTTTCTTCTTCTCTTTCATGTCCACTGTGTCGATGCTGATGTTGATGGCTATAACCAGTTCGGCCATTTGAAAATGAATGTACACTACCTACAAATCAAAATTAAAAGCAAGGTTAAGTTAGGAAGAGCAACCATGATCAGAAAAGTCTTATTTTCTTTCATACTTTTAACAAATTATTAAAATAACAGATGTGCACTTTGAACAGTGAATGTTAACCATCCTCTGTGTGGGAAAGGCAGACAGAAACTTCTTGGATGTTCTGCCCTTTTCACCAAGGCACAGCTCCTCCTCTGAGTAGACTCACATGTGACCCAGGAACAGTGCACACAGGCCTTACCCTGCAACTTTGCTTTTTGCACTTAAATCAAGTAGACACATCTTTAAACCTCAGGAGATAGCACTCTAACTCATTTTTAAGGCTATCTAATATTTACAGTATAATTGGATTACAATTTATTCAAACATTCTCTTGCTGATAGATATGTGATTTCAGATAAGCTGACCAAGCAGAAGTGGCCACTACTGATAAAAGTATGCTATGCTACAATAAGCAATAAGCAAAAGATAGCAAATCAATCATCAGAAAAACAATTCACTATTGTCTGGAAGATTTCTGATTGTTTCTAGTATATTATCTATCAAAATTACTAGTTTTAGTAATTTTTATGATAATGATGTATTTGAATACATGAAAGCTCAGGTTATAGTTTCAATCATTAATATATTTATTTATCTTCTTGCCTTCAAGGATTATATATTATGTCCCATAAATAACTGTAATCACTAATATTCTGAAAGGGCACCAAATTATGTTCTCACTTATAAAGATCTTCCTAACTCTGAGCAGCATGTTAAATTCACCACCTTAAGTTAAACATGGGATTATACTTTTAACTCCTGTTGAGACACTACTCCCAAAGGAAATTATTTTCTACACAAACTAGTCACAATAAACAGGGTAAATTTAAAAGCTACCAGGTTGATACCGTGCAAGCCATTCAGTGATGACTACGCTATTGCTGCCATAGCTTAGTGCAAGTAATTATATCTTTTTTAATAAGAAAATCCCCAAAACTTTTATTACCTGAGACACACTTTTTACTATTTCATTAGAAACACATGTGGACTTCTACATCCATCTAGAAGAGCTATCTAATGGAAAGAATACACCCAACAGGGCAAACAATTAAACAAAGGGGATAAACAGGTAAACTACAGCAGGCAAATAACATGATAAGCATAAGTCAATATATCTCAATTATAACAATATCAATGTTATAATTACATTATCAATATAAGTGGTCTCAATTCACCAATTAAAAGAAATAGACTGGCACAGTGGATTAGGAAGCAAATCCCAACAGTATGCTGTACACATTTAACTCAAAGAAATTCATAGGCTGAAAGTCAAAGCATGGAAAACAATACTACAAGCCCCAGCAGCTCAGAAAAAAAGCAGGGGTAGCTATCTTATCCTCAGACAACCTCAATTTCAAACCAAAAATGATCAAACAAGATAAAGAAGGCCACTACATACTGGTTAGGGGAAAAATTCAAGAGGAATTGATAACACTCATAAATATGCATGCATCCAATACAGGAGCACCCAGCTATATACAGCAAATCTTAAGGGACATGAACAAAACTAATATCCAGTACCACAATCTTAACAGGAGACCTTAACACTCCCGTATCCCAAAAAGATAGGTGAAGCAGAAAAAAAATTAGCAAAGAAGTAATAACAGAACTGAACCAAAACTTGGAACAAATGGACTTAGTGGACATACATACAGAGTGTTCCATGTAGGCTCTTCTGAGTACACATTTTTTTCAGCTTCACGTGGGACATTTTCTAAAACAGAGTACATACTAGTCCATAGGTCATGCTTAAGTATATGCAAGAAAACAGAAATCATCCCATGCATATTATATGACCATAGTGCAATGAAACTGGGATTGACAAAAGAAACCACAAAAACCCCATAAACACCTGGAAATTAAACAGCACCCTCCTCAGCAACCAATGTGTTACAGATGAAAATAAACAAGAAATTAAATAATATCTACAATTTCATGAAAATTCAAACACAACTTATCAGAATTTATGGGATGCAATGAAAGCAGTTCTTAGAGAGAAATTTATCGCTCTGAACTTACACATTAAGAAAACAAGAACAGAAATAAAATAGAACAGGAGCACATAAATACTCTACTGCAGCACCTTGATTGTCTAGAAAAGGAAGAGCAAAGCAAACTCAAGGCCCAAAGATGGGAGGAAATTATAAAGATTAGAGCAGAGATTAAGTCAATTGAGACAAAGAAAATAATACAAAGAATTAATGAATCAAAAAGTTGGTTCTATGAAAAAGTAAATAAAATTGATAAGCCCCTAGCTTATCAAAAAGAAGAAAGAAAAAACTCAAATTCAAGAAATAAGGAATGAAAAGGGCAAAACTGCCACAGACCCAGTGGAGATTCAGAAGATCAGTTATAGCTACTTTGACAATCTTTACTCTCACAGAATTGAAGACACAGATGAAATGGACAGATTCCTAGAAAGGTACAAATTACCAAAACTGAATCAAGAAGATATAAGAACTCTCAGTAGCCCAACAACAGCCAATGAAATACAAAGTGTAATTAAAAAAAAAAAATACTGACAAGGACAACTCCAGGTCCTAATGTATTCACAGCTGAATTCTACAAGAAATTTATGAAAGATACAATCCCAATACCCAATACTCCTCACACTCTTCAATGAAATTGAAAAGGAAACAATCCTCCCAAAATCATTTCGGGAGATAAGTATTATACTGACACCAAAACCAGAGAAAGATGCACCTAAAAAAGAGAACTATAGACCAACCTCTCTTATGAATATAGATGCAAAAATCCTCAATAAAATCCTCACAGATCAAATACAGCAAATCATCAAGAAAATTATATACCATGGCCAGGTAGGATTCATCCTAGGGATGTAAGGATGGTTCAACATACGCAAATCTATAAAAGTAATACACTATATCAATAGAGCCAAACCCAAAAAAACACACGATCATCTTGATTCATGCAGAAAATGCTTTTGACAAAATCCAAAACACTCATTCATGTTCAAAGTCCTACAGCAAATTGAAATAGGTGGCCTCTACTTCAATCTGATAAAAGCCATCTATGACAATCCAACAGTTAACATAATTCTAAATGAGGAAAAACTGAAGTCTTTTACTCTCAGATCTGGTACAAGACAAGGATGTCTTCTGTCACTATATTGAATATATACTATTCAATATAGTTCTGGAATCATTATCTACAACCACTAGAAAAGAGCCAGAAAACAAAAGGAAGAAGACTAGGAAAAGAAGAAGTTAAACTATCATTATTTGCAGATGACATGATACTCTACTTGGAAGACCCAAAACACTCCACCAAGAAGCTTGTTGAATTAATATGTAAATTCAGTAGTATAGCAGGGTACAAAGTCAAGACACAAAAGTCAATAGCATTCTTCTACACAGATAACAAACACACTGAGAGGGAAATTAGAGAAACAATACCTTATACAATAGTAGTGCAAAAAATGAAATACTTAGGAATTAACCTAACTAAAGAAGTAAAAGATCTATTCAATTAAAACTGTAGTACTCTGAAAAAAGAGCTTATAGAGGATTTCTGAAAATAGAAAGATATTCCCTGCTCCTACACAGGAAGAACCAACATTGCAAAGATGGCCATACTCCCAAAATTGTTATACAGATTTAATGCAATCCCAATCAATATATCATCAACATACCTCACAGACCTAGAAAAATCATACCTAAAATTTATTTGGAACCAGAAAAGACCTAGAATAGGAAAGGCAATTCTGGGCCACAAAGACAAGGGAGTAGGCTTTACAATTCCTGATTTCCAAGATGCAAACACACTTCTCAAAGCAAGAAATACCAGAAGCTAATAAATACATGAAAAAAAGCTCCACATCAGTAGCCATCCATGAAATGCAAAGTAAAACAACACTGATATTCTACCTAACCCCAGAAAGAATGGCTACCATAAAGAAATCAACCAACAACAAATGTTGGAGAGGCTGTGGGGAAAAAGGAACCTTTCTCCATTGCTGGTGGGAATGCAAACTGGTGCAACCATTATGGAAAGCAGTGTGGAGACTCCTTAAAAAACTTAGGACTGGAAATTCCATTCAATCCAGCTATCCCCCTAGTGGGAATTTTCCCAGAAGAACTCAAAACATAGTGATATTTGTGCACCTATGTTTATAGCAGCACAATTTGTGATAGCCAAATCTTGGAATCAACCAAAATGCCCATTGCCTGAAGAATGGATGAAAAAGACGTGGTGTTTTATACAATAGAGTATTACTCAGCTATAAAGAATGATGAATCCGAAGCCTTTATATATAAGTGGATATATCTTGAAAATATACTCATAAGTGAAACAATCCAGACCTACATGTGTACCTATTATAGGCTCCCTAATATAAGAACTCAAAAGAAGAAATAAAAATAGAAAGGTATAATGTAGTTAAATGGAAAGCGAGAATTTAAGGATTAAACAACGAAGAGAGCTAGGAGAAAAGTTAGGAAACAAGGCAGGGATAAAACCATGCATTTATATACAAAAGATGGTTAAGATAATGGTCCTAAAAATCTTCAACAGGTTTTTGAAACTAGCAGGTAATTGGTAGAATTTGTACCCTTACAATATGTATTGATACCTGTGAACTAAGCAAATACACTGAGGATAGCAATGTGTAATACTAAAACCATGCTTGGAATATCTATCATTTTAGTCTTTTTGAGACAGGGTCTCGCTATGTAGTTCAGTCTGGCCTTGAGCTCACTTTTGTAGCCCAAGCTGGTCTCAAACTCACACCGATCCTCCTCCCCCCAGCCTCCTGAGTGCTGGGATTACAGGCATGCGCCACCATGCCTGGCTTCTAGTCTTCTAATTATGCACTGCTTCTAATGTCATATCAATTATTGCTATACTCTCCTTCATGTAAATTTTTTTTAATTTAAAAAAATGAAAGAGCCATCTATAGTGTTATTAGGAAAATATTTATAGAGATAGAGAACCTGCCAGTCATCCAGGTGTAGGAGATATCACAGGACTGCAACAGCATTTAGTTACCAAAGACATTGCACTATTTCCTGCTTAGACTTCCTTGCTCCAGTGTTAGATAAAACACAGACTATCCCTATGCTTTATCTGTTTTTTAATTAAAATATGTTGTAGAGAAAGGCAAGCTATAGAAAAGGTAACAACACTATCGCTTTTGTCGTTCCTTCCAAGAAAGGCATCACAGGACCCTACCCAGTGAGAAGTGCAGGGGAGAAAGCAGAAGTATCTCTGAATAGTCAACAGGAACAAGGGGCTTTACCCTCACAAAACATGGTATTTAATTAATATGAAAGTACCTGAAGGAAATCCACCACCAAAAAATATGTTGAACAGGTCTTCTGGAGTTATATCTGCCTCACACCCTCTGTGGAAGTTGAACCTGCCATTGCTCTGGCTATTACAAGCTTGCTCTTCACTGCCGGTGAGGTCATACTGCTTTCGCTTCTCTGGGTTACTTAAAACAGCATAAGCATTTCCAATCTCTGAAAAAGTAATGAGTAAAAGTCAACAAAGTTTTCATTTTCTAGGAGATTGTTCTATATATACTATTGTCACTTAAAAAATTACTCGAGACTGAGAACATTCTAAAATAGTGATAATTTTTAAAAAGATGTTACAAATTGTTTGCAGTTGTAGACATTACTATTTCTCAGTGCAACTTTTTACCCTGGACAGGCAAGTTCTACCATTTCAAGAGAAAGGAATGTCCATCTATCCTTTCTTAATACTGTGCTCCAGTCCCTAAACCTTCTGCTTGGAGTTCATAATTAATCAAGATGGTTCAAAGTAGTAACCAATGATCTATGGTGTTCCTGTTAATTTTGCACCCAATACCTTATCACACAATGTTAATCCTTTTACAGCGGAGGACCCTGAGGCTCGAAATGGCTGTGTACCTTCTCCAAGATCAACTACTTGGCACAATATATACACTCTCACTGTTCATGCACCTACCACAAAACCTAGATTTGTAAAGTAGTGTCACAGTAAGCTGTGCCAGTTCTGAAACACTTACTTTGCTTAGTCCTCAGTTTTCTGTCTTATTTTGTTATTTCATGATATTTGTTCATAAAGAAGCTTACTATTTCTTTGTCTCATAACTAAAGGAGCTTGGCACTCTGTCTATGAGACTATCCTCTTGAGTGATATATAAATGCTGGAAGGCCCTGAATCTAAAAGCAGAAAACTACTATATCCATTTCTAAGCTTCTAATAATTTATTATTTCTTAAATACACCTTCATGAACTAAACTCAAAGCCTCTTGAAACAAATGGTATTTTTAAAAAATCTTTTTTTGATGCCATCTGGTGACTGCCATAGATGCTATCCAAGCAAACATGACCATTAAATAGCTGGTGTTAGATTATGTATTACACTGGATGTAATTATATACAGATACATTGGAACTTCCTTCTGATGGGACTTTTTAAAACTGGAATACAGAGATGATAGCTTTCAGGTAGTCTGTGAACTCTGTTCTCTGAAAACATACGGTAGATGACTCATCTACCTGAGGAGGATATTTTCAGATTTTGAAAGAGATCTGTGGCTCAGAAAGGTAGCCATTTTTTTATAATGTCATTTCAATGGGAAACTAAAACTGGAGATCAAGAAAATATACTTACAAACAACATCAAGGCATTAACTTACATCTTTTTAAAAAAAAACAAAAACCATCTATCATTCTCTGCTGAAACTGAGGTTCCAGGGATAAGATCAGTTTTAGGGTTTAATGTCAATAAACTACTATTTCATGTAGCTCTGTAATGTAATTACTTTTAAAATATTAATATATAGGAAATCGAATTCTATTTTAAGGCTTTCTTTTATAAAATTAATTTTAAAACACAAAGATTTTAGAAGACATTGCTGAATGACTATCACAAGCTATAAATAATATCTATCAAAACAATTTACTCAGTAAACTGTGAAGTAACCTTTTTTTTTTTTAATCTTTTTATTCATTTGGCACAGGATCTCATACACAACTGAGACACCTAGGAATACTGTCTCTGCCTCCCCAGAGCTGGATTATAGATGAGCACCACCACACCTGGCTTCAGCAGCCAGCACGGCGGCACGGCATGCAGTACCAAGGATTGAATCAGGTCCTTGTGCTTGCCAGGTAGGTGCTTGGACTGCAGAGCTCCCAACCAAAGTAACTTCTATCCATTTGTTTAGTATTGTAGCTGCAGCCAGAAAATTTTATTTATTGATTTTTTGCAGTCCCTTGTAACCTAAGCCCAACTTTTAAATTTGATATTCAAAAAACATACATTTCTACTACATTGTCACTTATTTCTTCAATGACTCCCATATCCATTTTCACCCATTTTTTCTTACTTTTTTTTTTGTCTTTTTTGAGACAGGGTCTCGCTATGCAGTTGAGGCTGGCCTTGAGCTCACTTTTGTAGCCCAGGCTGGTCTTGAACTTGCACCAATCCTCCTGCCTCAGCCTCCCGAGTGCTGGGATTACAGGCGTGAGCCACCACGCCCGGCTTTTTCTTACTTTTTATTGGGTGTGTGGGGGGGAAATCACATGCATTGTAACAATATAGAGATCCTTTTAGCTAACTTCTCCCAGTGTTAGTACACAGAAAGTTACAGTACAGTGTCACAAACGGACTGATAAGAGTCTCCGGAAGTGGAAGATTTTCACCACTTTACACTGCCCTTTCATAACCACTTACTTCCTGAGCACCCATCCTTAACCACTGAGAGCTATTCTCCATTTTGATAATTCTTTTCAAAAAACAATATATAAAGAGTTATACTGGAATGCGGTCATGGGACATGAGTGGAAACTGGCTTTTCTCAGTCAACATCACTCAGAGATTGCTGCAGGCCCTCCTATGTCAGGAGGTCACCCACTTGATAACCAAGTACCCTCCCAGGGTGTGGCTGATGGCATTATTTAGTTCTATGTCCTTGCTACTTTTTAAATTGGACCACCGGGGCTGGGGAGATAGCTCCGAGGCACAAGTGCCTGCTGGGCAAGTGCAAGGTTGTGAGTTCGAACCCTGGTCCCACAAAAAAAAAATAAATAAATAAATAAAAATAAAAATAAAAATAAATAAATAAATAAATAAATAAATAAATTGGACCACCAATTCTTGAGTGAGGCACTGAAGCTTCCAACTATAATTTTTGTTACAGTTCAGATCTACTAAAATGACCTCCAGAAGCTCCTGTGGCTGGCTGTGGTGCACATCACTGGACTGGTGGGGGCTCTGCTGCTCACAGCTGATGCTGTTAGGAGTGGGTCACAGGGGTATGACCTTGAAGAGTGTGTTGTCTCCCTGGGCCTCCATTCTCTTTCTCTGCTTCCTGACTGCCACAGACTGAGTAGCTCTTATCCATGCCTACCCACCATGCTGTTTCTTTCTCCCTTGAAGCCAGGAATTCCTGTCTCACCTGTGCTGGGTGCTAGACATTGAGCTATATGACTGTTTGCCCTGCTGAGTTTCCATGTGGCTTTTGGCCCAGTTCCTTTCTGTTCTGTTCATCCTCCGTTTGGAATGGGAACATTTACCTTATGCCAGTGTACTCTGGAAGTTAACACTCTTTTTCAACTTTTATTGCAGCTCACAGGCGAGAGTACTCAGGGTAGCGAGGCCAGGCTTTCAGAGCTTGCAATGATAAGACAGCACACTGTGGTGCATGCACACAGGGTCCACCATGGACTCAGAGACTGTGGATTTGGAGTTTTCAGCACTGTTGAACCTGGTGAGACTCTGGCAACCCTTAGAGGTGGGCTAAATACTTTTTGCACAGTGAGGCACGTGAGCCTTTTAGGGTCTGGGGCAGGATGTTGTTTAGATCTCAAGTGTCTCAGTCTCATGAGCTCAGAAGCGGGGCTTTTGGAAAGTGGTTGAGTTCAGTGGGGCAGCTTCAACCCACTGGTGATTCACAGCTGAGTGTGCTGTCGGGCGGCAGGACTGCACAGCAGAACTGGTTCACTGGGAAGTGACCTAGAAGGGCGCGTTCTTGTCCCCAGCCCTACTCTCCCGCTCTGCTTCCAGGCTGCCGTGGGTTGAGCAGCTTTTCCTCACCAGGCCTTCTCTGCTCCGGAGCCCGGTGACCATACATGGGCTAAACCCTCTGAAACAGCCAAAATAAACCTTTCTTCCTTCAAGCTGTTGTTTGTTTGTTTGGTCTTTTTGAGACAGGGTCTCTCAATGCAGGTCAGACTGGCCTCGAGCTCACTTTTGTAGCCCAGGCAAGTCTCAAATTTGCACTGATCCTCCTGCCTCAGCCTCCCAAGTGCTAGGATTACAGGCATGTGCTACCACGCCTGGCTTCTAGTTGTGGTTATCAAACATTTTGTCTGTGCAGCAGGAAATGGATAATACAACTGATAATACAAAGAAGAGTTCTCTTCCTAGTCCAACCAGTTTTACTTCACATATTTTCTGGTTTTGTTTTGGTGGGCAAATACATTTATATTATGTCTTCTTGGGAAACTGACTCTTTTATCATAATATAATGTATTTCTTTTTTTTTTTTTGTATTTCTTTAAATAACTTTTTACTCTGAAATCTACTTTATTTTTTTTTAATTATTTATTTTTTTCTTGTTTCAGAACCTTTATTTGTTTATTCACTCATTTTTATGGCCAGCTCAGCCCGCCCCGAGGGCAGGGCTGGCGCAGCATGTGGTGCCGGGGATCGAACCGTGATCCCGGAAGCCGCCCAAGCTTTCCCAAGCAGGCGCTTTAGACCACTGAGCCATCCCGCCAGGCCCCTGAAATCTACTTTAATACTACAACTCCTACTTCCTTTTAACTAATGTTTGCATGATACAAGGGTGATGAAAATATACAGCAAATGTTTATATTTTAAAAATTTAGCTGGGCGTGGTGGCTCATGCCTGTCATCCCAGCACTCAGGAGGCTGAGGCAGGAGGATTGGTGCAAGTTCAAGACCAGCCTGGGCTACAAAAGTGAGCTCGAGGCCAGCCTGAACTGCATAGCAAGACCCTGTCTCAAAAAGACAAAAAAAAACCAAAATTATTATTAAAAGACATATCATCATTATCCACCTCAAAGTATTCCCCTTTCACTTCACGCTTATCCCATCATCATTAGTACATTCCGAAGGTATCATGTAACATGGGAACTCTGCTGCCCATTGCCATCCAACAAAAAGGCAAGCTTGTAAAAATATGACATGATGTCCTCATCTGTCTCACTCAACAGATATGGCAACATGCAACTTCTGCCTCTTCCCCAATGTGAAATGACTATGACAAGTAAATGAATCAATTCAGGACATTAAGGCAGCTACAACAATGTAACAAAATGAACTCACTAAACAGGACTTTCAGAACTGCTTTAGAAGTAGCAAAGGCCAAGAATGGTGATATATACCTATAATCTCAGTACGTGGGAGGCTGAAAAGCAGGAAGACTGCCATGAGCTTGAGGCCAGGCTGTGCTTACACAGTGAGTTCAAGAGCAACCTGAATTACACAGATGATTACTTTGCCTCTAAATAAATAAGTATGGCAAGAAGGATGAGATATAGGTGTCCTGTAATCCCAGCACTGTAGAGATTGAGGCAAGATTACTGAGAGTTTGAGGCCAGCCTGAACTGCACAGTGAATTCAAAGCCAAGCTGGACTACACACAATAAGACCCTGTCTCCAAAAACCAAAAATAAATAAATAAATGAATAAATAATTTTGAAAATGGCATAGTTTCAAGCAAGTATTCTGATGAGGATGAACAGAATTGTATCTTTTATTATATTACTTTTTTAAAAATATAAATTTTTATATTTATATATTATACACAGACATTCCTAGTTTGACAACCTAGATTAGTGGCTACATGAGGAGCAGTATATAGTACATAGTATGTTATAATACTAACAACAAAAGAAATGGCCAATGGAAACTCCAACTTGATGTCTTTGCCTTTACTTGCATAATTCTTCTGTGCAGTACTGTAAGAACAATACTACAGTACTGTATAATCAGCAAAAATTATGGTACTGTATAAGTAAGGTATACTGTATAAAAAGACATTGGAGATCTATAAACAAGATGTACAGAACTATATTAAAAACAAAAACAAACAGAAAAGTCATCAGCCTGAATGGTGTGCCTCAGTGGTCAATCTGAACAGTCATGAGAGTTGGGTCATTAAATGAGGATTATCTATAGTTTTTTAAACATACCTTATATATAGTTTTCATTATCTGTACTTTTAAGCCTGTCTGTATTGTTATAAATGAGGTGATTTTCTAGCTAACAATGTATAATGATATTATGTTATTAATTCAGTCTGTCAATCTACTCTCAAATTGTTATATTTAGATCATGTACATTTAATGTAATTATGGGTTACTTTGTATCTGTGTTTATATTTTTTTCATTTTTGTTCTTTTTCCTAAGCCCCTGTAATTTATTTGAACTACTTTTTAGAATTCCAGTCTGGTTTATCTATAGTGTCTTCTGAGTACCTGTTTAGTAGTTGCTCTAGGTATTATATTATGTACATATAACTTATTTCAACCTATTGATATTATTGTATTGAGCTCAACTTCACAGTTGACATATGGAATACTCCCTTTATTTTCTGTTATATTTCCACATTTGTAGTATAAATTGCCTTATATGTTTTGTTAACATTAATTTAAAGCCACATCAGCTAAAGTTATGATTTTTGCTTCAAATATCAATCATAATTTAGAAATTTAAGAGGAAAATCAAATATACGGTACCACAAACTGGGTAGCTCACAAATAGAACTTTATTTCTTACAGTTCTGAATCTGGGACCGAGGCCTGACAGGCCTGGTGGCAGAGAAGGGCTTGCTTCCTGGTGCCCATTGGCGCCGCCTGGCCAAGGCTGCCCCCTCACACTGGAGATTAGGGTTCAGTGTACCATGTGGGGAAGATGGGCACAAAGGAGACCACAGCACCATTTTAAGATTCACTCCTCTCCTACTGTTTCCTTTTGTTGAGGGAATCTCCTTCAGCTACTGTTTGAGGGCACGTCTGCTAATGATAGATTTTCGTATTTTTCCTTTATCTTAAAAGGTTTGATTTTTCCTTCTCCTTAAAGTGTATCTTCGCTGAGTAGCAGATTGTGGGTGTGTGCAACAGCATAGGAAAGGACTTTGCTACCTTGGGTGGTGGAAGGGCCTAGTACTCCACCAGACTCCTCCAGTGAGGACAGTCACCTGCGTATTCCAAGGGTGGAGAGAAGTCTAGGCTCTCCCTATTACCTGCACTGGCACCATGACAGAGGAGAAAGAGTGAAAAGGGGAAGGAGAATCCAACTTCTCTCTTGGTCTCTCTCTGGAGCCTTTGCTGGGATGGGCGAAGGTGGGGCCAGTTCAGGTCTATGACATTTCCTTGCAGTAGGGTAGCAATTATTTTTCTGTTTTTTTAGACTGTCCCTTTCCTGGTTGTTTAGCTAAAGAAAACAGACTTTTTGTCTATGCCATGTGTTTTGGGTTGTCCATTCCTCTAATACCCAATCTGAAATATATTAGGCAAAACAAAAATAACATGCAAGCAACTCACTCTCCCATGTCATTCTAACCCCTAACCAGTCTGCCCTTTTTTCCTACCTTTCAGAATCTTCCAATATTTGTATTACTTGTTCACTATATAATTTTCAGAGTTTTCAGCTGCAGGAAGAATAAATAGGAAGAGCGTGCCTTTTGTCTTCCAGCTGCTAGCACTCCACTCTATTCGCCTCTCACAAGGCAGTCATCCTCACCTCTGGAGAAGCCTTATGTGTACCTGCCTGTGATGGCCTCTCCACTGACTCTGATCTAACTGTTACCACCTTGTTTCCTTGCACTGCTCTATAAGAGCAAAGCCAAAATGTAGAATTCCTTTCTTCTTACACCTATACTATACATGTTAATATTTAACAAGCAGATCTAACACAAGCACAGCACCTTGTCCACAAACAGCTGGTCTCTACCATCTGCATATCCATGTCCGCCGGCATGGTACCACTCACTCTGAAGTGAAGATGACCTAAGTGCTGGTCTGACTGCTTCTTCATCTCTTTTTGTGGAACTGGATCAGGCCTAGCACCTATGTATACAAGGCCAGATCTCTACCTGAGCTGCATCCCAGCCTGGTACCTTAGTGTCACATGTGCTTACATGAAGGGAAGGGATCTGTTCCACTAGAATATTTTTAAATGTGCTTAGAAATATTGTGGAAATTACGCTATATGTAGATATATTTTTTCTGCTTTGGAAAACTTAAAATCCCAAAAGAACAGCAACGTTTAGTCTATTGTCACTGGATATAATCTATTATTTTTAAAGCTGTAAACACACACATGAAACATATATCTAATTTAATTCCCTAAACCAACTACCCCTTCTTTTGTATCCTTGGTGAAACTAAAAGCAAGTGGTTATAATAGTAGTTATAATCGATCTATACTTTTCACCTTTTGTATAAAAAAACAAAATATTAACTCTGCTTAGATGGGGGTCAATTCTTCGAGATGGTTCAGCAGTCTAAAGCACTGCTTAGGAAAGCTTAGGCAACCACAGGGACCAGGGTTCGATCCCCAGCACCACATGCTGTGCCAGCCCCACCCCCAGGGCAGGCTGAGCTGGCCATCATAAAAAAATAATAATAAATAAAAATTTTAAAAATTCTGCTTAGACATAAACACAAGTTAAATAAACTGGTTAAACATGAAATGATTCAGAAAGTAATGAAAAAGAATGCTCTGTGCCACAAGAATGAGATCTGTCACTTCTGTGTGATGACACTCACAGCAAGGCTTTCCACCTACACTTGCTCACCAAGCATCTGCAATTACAACTTGGGTTTTCTATTTAGTTTCTACTCAGTGAAGAATGGGCTCATCAACCAATTCCCAATTCCGCTCCTCTTTGGGACTAATCATCAGACATTCTGATCTGCAGACACTCTCTTGTGTGTTGTGCAATGTGAGCCTCTCTCACAGAGGTAAATGGCCTTCCTGCATGTTGCTAAGTGCTGTTTTCCATTTTGCAAAGCAGAGCATAAATCTCTGAAATGTACCATACTCGTCTGCAGCCACCTTTGTGAGACCCCACTGAGCATCAGGCTGGCGTCTTACACAGACACATGCCACTCCCCTCTTAGAAATTTAGTATCTGTGTGTATACTGAGGATGACCCCAAGATAAATAACTTTGTGACTGCACACATGACAAGCATTTTGCATTTACTGAAGTTTAAAATTCCTCACAGAAATTATGAATCAAATTAAATATATGTTCTATTTGAAAAATTTTGCCAGAATATCTCAACCTTATGACTAATAGCTTAGAAATTTACTTAAGTGATATTACATGCATCAATTTTGCCCAATTCTCAAGTTTTGTACTGAAAGTCAGAAAGTAATAACTCTGTTTTCTAAACATGTTCTTCGAAAAGATGAACTGACAGCAATGTGATTGGCAAGTCTATGTTTTTTGGATAAAGTAGTTCTTCTATACTTTCAACATGTGACTTTTCATTTAAGGAAATGAAAAGCCTGTTACTGTCAAAGGGGGTATTTTACCTTGATTCACCAGACCTGCTTTGGCAGTGCTTTTCCTGGAACACAAAAAGAACCTCCAAATGTATACTGCTTAGCAACTTCTTCCAAGAAACAAAAGCATTTTGTAAACAATTTTAATATTATTTTGTATGCAGGACCAATTGAACCTTTTACCTTTGTGTAACAATGTAAAAGTAAGTGTGCTGTTCCTGTTCTATGCCGAGACCCTGGTGCTTTGCATAGCTGGTTATGAGCACCTGATTCACAGGAACAGCCCATCATAAAGCTAAGCATTCTACTTTCAACTAGAAATATCACAAATAAATTATAGCAAAATATGAAGTTATTTATAGTCAGTTCTCCAACCTTCATTTAGTAAGTGATAAAAGATTAAAAGAATACTAAGAAACAAAATGAAAAAAATGAGAATAAGGCAAGAGAAAAGAAACCAACTTTTAAAAAGACAAAAACATCATACTAGTCAGACTTGCATCTGAAAAATGCAAAAGTGGACAGGTTTCATATAAATATAAGAACCCTGGCAGAATGCTATTCTGACATCCCACTTCAAGACATTCTCTAGTAAAAAAAAAAAAATCTCACAAAAGCTCTATTTTCAGTCTGAGTTAGATCCAGATGGAACAGGCTAGGAATCCTGCAACCTCATCAGCCCACAGTTCTCAGGAGAAGGCATGCAGGAGGAGTCCCTGGCACAGAGACTAAAGACCATCAAACTGGCAGCTGCTCTCCTGAAGCCAAAAGCACTGGTCTGGGTCAGGATGAAATATACTAATAGTAAAATCTTAAAGTGCATCACAGGACCTTGCTTGTGTTGGTTTCTAAATGTAGCAGTCTGAATGCTGAATTGAGTATTTCAAGACCTTGCAAAATGAATTCTAAAAAGAGCTTAGTAAAATAGTATTAAAGAGTTTAATTTTAAAAGTTTACTTTTAAATGCATCTGTTGCTCCTGGGGCGAGGTTTTTGTCTGGATGAAACTTCAAAGCAAGCTTTCTGTAAGCTTTTTTCAAATCTTCATCACCTGCGTCTTTGGTAACTCCAAGTACTTCGTAGTAATTTTTACATTTGTTTATGCTGTAAATAGAAAGTATGCTATGTAAATTTCAAAGAACAATGGCACTTAACACCTCATTTTTTAATTTTTCGGAACAGTATAGTAAGCCATCTATGGATTGTTTTCTCAGTTTAAGGCTGATCCTCCCCTCCGGGTAGCTTGCTTCGCTGGGCTGCAACTGCAGCCCACTCCAGCCTCTTCCTAGTCCAAGAGACTAAGCCTTGAGAAAGCTCCTTCGTGCAATTTATCACAACTGAAGCCCACAGGAAATGAAGGTCAACAACAGGAATTCACTGTAACTAATATGGGGATGAGAACAATATTACAGAACTTTTTTCTTTTTTTTTTTGACGGGACTGGGGTTCGAACTCACAACTTTGTACTTGCCAGGCAGGCACTTGTGCCACGGAGCTATCTCCCCAGCCCCAGAACTCTTAAGTGGTTAAAAATTTTAATAATTTATTATTATTATTATTATTATTATTTATTTTTTTTCTTGTTTCAGAACCGTTTGTTTATTCACTCATTTTTATGGCCGGCTCAGCCCGCCCTGAGGGCAGGGCTGGCTCAGCATGTGGTGCTGGGGATTGAACCGCGGTCCCTGAAGCCTCTCAAGCTTCCCCAAGCAGGCGCTTTAGACCACTGAGCCATCCCGCCGGGCCCCAAGTGGTTAAAAATTTTAAAAATTTCTCAAGCATGTCACAGCTAAGAATGAAGACACAGTTCAAGAGTGTATTCTTTTATATAATGTTGATCCAACTAAGTATCAATGCAACTTTAGTGTATGCAGCACTAAAAACCCAATTTGTTTTTCCATTTTATGTATTAGACATAGGGTCCCACTATACAGCTCAGAATTGTAGTGATCGTCCTGTTTTCAGCCTCCCCAGTGCTGGGATTATAGGTGTGCACCACCACACCTGGACCTAGTCGCCAGCTCAGCATGTCCCAGGGACAAGGCCAGTGTGGGATGCAGGACTGGGGATCGAACACTGGTCAATATCCAATGGTTTAAGTGTCAAGAAAAATTAACTTTACACCATTATGTGGCTGGATATTATCTGAGTCATTCACTCCCGGGAGGCTCAGCATATTTTACAGCACTGTGACGTCGGTAGTGAAGCACAGCTTGGCATCCTGGCGACAAGAGTAGAAACAGATGAAAGGAGGGGCTGGCCAGACAGCTCAGCAGATTAAAGTACCTGCTTAGGCACACACAGGGACCAGGGTTCGATCCCCAGAGTGTTGAACTGGCCCCACTCCCAGGGCACACTGAGATAGTGACTGAGACGGGGTGTGGTAGCATGCACTTGTAATCCCAGGGCTTAGGAGGCTGAAAACAGGAGAATCACTATGAGTCAAATCTATGTAGTTAAGCCCTATAGGGGCTTGTACTAACAACATAAAACAAAAAAGCAAGAAACAGGTGAAATGACCCAACAATTTTCTTTGTACCTAGTGAGCCTAGGCACCAAGTACTTGGTACAGAGTAGATGCTCAGGAAATATTCTGGGAGTGAATGAGCCTTAGCTCTCCTTTTATGATGAAAGCATTCACTATTTGTTATATGAATTAGAAGGAAAAAGAAAAATTTTATAAAACTATAGAAATGTACACAATTTGCTTATAACCACATCAACAAAAAATCATTATACCATCTTTCAAAAATTAGTGTTGTTAGTTCATTTGTTTTTCTTTAAGGACTGAGGATGGAACTCTCAGCCTTTTATCTAACTTTATTCAAAGTCCTTGTATTTTTATATTTTTAAATGTTGAGACAGGATCCCACTGTGTTGCCCAGGCTAGGCTTGAACTTGTAATTCTCCCGCTCTACCCCTAAGAATTCTGGAATAACAGGTATGTGCTGCCATGCCCAGTTAAAACTAGCAATAATTGAAATTCAATTTTTCTCTACTTAAAAATATTAAAACATTAGTTTTTTTAAATTTCAACACGCCACTTATTTATTCAGAAAAAGTGAGTATCAACTATGCCCTAGTACTCTTGTACTACCTGAAACAGATAAGTAAACAAAACAGAAATCTTCACCTTTTGAGCCTCTCTCTGAGATGCTAAGAGGACACAAGGTGATTGAAAAAGGCAACTAAGCCCGAGGGTACTGTGTCAGGCCCAGCTCCTCAGGTCCACACTGTGCTGAGTACCCACAAAGCTCTGAAAAATGAAAGTTACTCTGAAACACAGCTTGGGCTTTCAAAGGTAAAATCTGGCCCAAAAGGAAATAAAGCTATCACAATCTTCATTTAACCTGCTTTTGTGAGCTTATTTTGCTGCCCAAGTCCTACCACTTGGTTATAATTTGCTGTCCCAGACCCTGCTAAATGCCTATTGTGTCTAACAGTACCAACTTTCTAAAGATAAAGACTGCCAAATTCCAAACTGTATCTGGTCACAAAGATTTTATATAAAGAACTGCAGACTTGATCTTGTAGATTATTTTATAAAAAACACTAATGTACTCCCCACTTGGTAGCTTTTATTGCTATTTGACCAACTAGGGAATCAAGGCACAGAATGCTTACATAAACTTCCTAAAGTCACATGACCAATAACAAATGAGAATTAGAATTTATTTCCTTAACAGTAGTTTACTCACTGTCTTTGTGCTAGGAACTGTTTCAGATGTTGCAATGATGAATAAAAAAAATCTAGATGTGTGCTGCTTCCAATGTAATTTCAGTTACTGTTACACTCTCTCTCAAGTAAGTGGTTGGTTTACAAGAAAACTAAAAAGGACATTAAACAAGAGTAAGAGAATAGGAAAAATGCCAAGGATGGACAGGCTAAAATTTGGCACATGCTTATATTTCTAAATATCTGTATACAAATGTATAACTGCTTTTATCACATTGTATAGGGATTTATTACAATATCAGTGATTGATGGAAACTACCAATTCCAAGTTAAGTCTAAGATGTTTGATATTCAGAAAGACAATGACATTAAGCTCAAGCACCTATGTTTTAGAGTAATAGTATCACTAAGCTTTTCTTCTGGAGGGCTAAGAATATAAGTTTACAGACCAAAATTTAGAGAAAAAGAAGGGCTACAAGGATAGCCAGTATTTTGTCCCTAGCCCTTCAAGGTCAGTGAGGACTCAGGACAGAACAGAACCTGTGCTATAACATCCTACAACTAAGTGGTTTCCCAAATTTTCTGCTCAAGGAGATTAAGGGACCACAGAGGAAAGGAATTGAAGGTATGTAGTGTGCCTAAGGAGAGTCACCTAGAGAGAAAACATTCTCTGAAGGTTTCAGAGAGCAAATTGGTCAAGCAATGGCCATGACTCATCCAGACAGCTGACACTGACAACAGTTCTACAAAGCACTGTACATGGTTCCAAAGTAAATCCTGAGGGATTTGACTGACCTTACAAAACTACATTTTACCATATAGGTCTTGCTTTAACTTGCCCTTAACCAACCAGAAGAAAAGTTTAAGCATGATGCATAAAATGTAAAGGTAGTTTAGTATGCTGAGCTGTAAAAGGCTCAAATCAACAGCTTCCAACATTGCCAGTTTCGCCAGTAACCCACTACAATTATGGAACATTTGACTATGTATACAACTACCTTCTTTTAGATCAAAAAGAAGAACTCTATTGTACTAGTAACTGTTCGAAAATTCATCATGTCTACACCCTGTGTTCTGTATAGCTACAATGAAGACAACAATATGCATTGTATCAATTAATGGGAATGTATTACTAACATGTTTTGAAACTGTCACATTGTAATTTATTAAAAAACAAAAAATAAATAAAATAAAATAAACTATAAACCCATAGGAACTCAGGTAGTTTTTTGAGCCACACTGGGGCCACAGGAAGAAAAAAATACAGTGGCTTTAGCCTGGTTTCAGACTCCCTACTTCTAAATTCTAATTTCAAATTTCTTTCTTTTTTGGTTGTTATTGTTTGAATATGACAAAATTTCAGTCTGAAATTGAAGGATATTATTAGCACAATGGTTTTTTGAAATTTCTATCTTTTTTTTTTTTCTTAAGATTTAACAAGGCTAGCCTGAACTGCATAGCGAGACCCTGTCTCAAAAAAAAAAAAAAAAAAAAAAAAAAATTTAAAAAAATTAAAAAATTTTTTTTTTTTTTTTTTTTTTTTTTTTTTTGTGTGTGTGTGTGTGGGACCAGGGTTCAAACTCATGACCTTGCACTTGCCCAGCAGGCACTTGTGCCTCGGAGCTATCTCCCCAGCCCCTTTGTAAAGAATTCTTAAGAAAATAATGTCCCTTTTTCCAGTGAAGTAGGATTATTTTTTGTATGTTTTGTTCTTTATCTCGCAGATGTGTGTTTATTTACTATATTATTTTGCGCTACCATGCTATGATGTCATGTTTTATTAAAACAAATCAACCAATAGTGAATACTGGTATTATTTTCAGAATTTTGCTTTTATGTAAATGTGGCATTTGGTCAAAACAGTTAAACATCATTATATGTGTTGCCATATTGCTTTCTTAAAGTAGTGCTTTAATAAAGGAGTATGTTATACTCTGAAAAAAAATTTAGTGATTGAAAAATATAAATAAAAATGTTTAAAAAATTAAAAATAAACAGAGAATAGAATGGACAACACAGTGGCTATTTTAAACACAGTGATCAGGAAGCCTCATAGTAATAATGATTCTAACTTCCACTCATCTGATTTGAGCATCCTGGCATCTCAGAACTCAACAGGAAGTTATCAGCTTACAGTGGTGTCCCCTCTCTCTGCTCCCTTCCTGTGACAAGGACTGATGCAGATCAGTCCCTCCGAGGTCTGTGCTGATGCTCCTGGTTTACTAGCTTGCTGCTGCAACTTTTTTTTTCTTTTAATATATTTAGTACAGGGTCTTTAGTACAGGGGTCTCACTACACAGATTGGACTCAGTGATCTCCCTGTTTTCAGCCTCCTAAGCCCTGGGATTACCAGCACACACCACCATGCCCAGTCTCAGGTACTATCTCAGTGTACCCCGGGAGTTATGCCAGCCTAGCACACCTGGGATAGAACCCTGGTCCCTGCATGTGCCTAAGCAGGTGCTTTAATCTGCTGAATTATCTGGCTGGCCCTTAAGACTTCTTCAGACTTCAGCTTAGTTCTTCTATCAACCAAACCCAAAGCCCCTCTTGCATATTTCTAAACCCCACTAAATGTCAGCCTCCACCCTCATGGACAGCAAGTTTTCTTGTCTGATTACTTTCCTGGACTGGAGTCTTTCTAAAGGTAGGACTGTGTGCTCTTTACCATGTGTGCTGGAAGGATGGTAGTTTCAACCTGAAAGCAGACATGATAAAAAATGTTCAGATTCAAGGTGATGAATGCTATGATGAAGATGCAGGGACACCAAAATCAATTTGAAATAGAAAAAAAAAAAATAGATACAGACCATGAGACAAGCACCAGATGTGAGAAAAGAACAGACATTATTTGAATGTAGAAAAGCAATGATGAACCAAGCACCAAACAATCCTAAAGCCATTACTATTTCACTTGAATGTACAGATGTTACTATTCCAGATTAAGCCTCTAAAAGTGATATCTCCTGAGCATAAAAGACTAGTGGCTTAGGACAGGGTGACTAGATAATGCAGGGAAGGCAAGCCAGATTCCTTAATGCTTTAGGACTCAGGGTGCTGGAGAGAAGACCAGACAAGAAAACGTCATGTCACTAAGTCTTAGATGCTCCAGCTCTGCCACGTCCTCCCTGCTCAGAGTCGTTCATGACATCTTAGAGGGGAAAACAATCTTTAAAAGCCAGCAGACAGCCATAAAGTCACCACCCCTCATGGATAAGCTAAAGACTACATATTTCAAGTAATGCTTCAAATACATTCACCCAGAGTCCACATCTGAATGAGAAATCACCACACACATCCCTAACTCAATCCATAGCCACTCACTGTATCTATACCCTAAACTATGTACTCCTTGTCACATACTGCACAGCCTGCTCCTTCTAAAGAGTCACCTTACCAAGGAATCTTTAAAAGAAGATATGGTCTCTCCTCTACCTGTCTCTTGCCATGTGATGCCTTGTGTTGCTCTGGGGCTCTGCCAGAATGAAGGCCATCATCAACAGACAGCCTCTCAATAATCTACACCAATCTCTTTATAACAAAATAGCAGGTGACAGGGGAAACCCACTAGAGAAAAAGATACTATACAGTAAAGCCAAAATACACACTTGGAACTCAGCTCTGGTGGCATCTGGGCAATGTGGCACAAGCCTGTAGTCCCAGCACTGAGGCAAGAGGATTAAGGCCAGCCTGGGTTATAAGACCTTGATGCACAAACACAAAACAAAAAGCACAGTGGGCAGCAGAGGAAGGTCAATCACTGATTATTTAAATAGACCAAAAAGTTGACAAAGGATTATTACATTTAGCAAAATGACTTATCTTCCTTCTACTTAAAGAACTGGAACAGAGCTACCCAGGAGGCTGGGCAGGATGATAACTTCATGCCCAAGCTGGTAAAGCAAGGTAACCAGTGAGACCTTGTCTGAGAAAAAAGAAAAAAGATCTGCAGCTTGCATCAGATCGTCAATGCAAATGCTCCCAATTCAGACAAGTTGCCAATTGTCCTGGCATGCCCCTAGATGATAAAAATAGTGACAGCCCAGATAACTACTTCATATTCATCTTTGTATTCTCAAAATATGAGATGGCCCCTTCTCAGTGACATGTTAGAAACTTCTTCAAGTAAGATCTATGATAATACTTTCCTCAATTGTTTTTTCATGAATTTCAACTCAAAGACAATAAACAGACCTCAGGTCCACAAAATATCAGTTTTCAAAGTCACAGAATTTGTTAGCAGGCTCCTACTTATGCAATGGCTGTGGTGCTGTTGCGTGGCTTCTCCCACTGAGCCAAACTCTTACCTTGCAGCCTGTTTGCACAATGCTGCTCATCAACAAGCTAACATGCTTTCTTGGGAAAACCCCCTGTGTATACGTAAAAAACAAAAACACAGAGCAGGAAGTGTCTGCTGCTGGTCTGCTCGCTCACTCCCGTATTACCTGCAAGGGCAAATGGAACAAGTATTCTACAAGTCAGGTAGGCAACTCTCAGAGAAGCCAAAGACCTTTGAGGACCATAAATAACTCAGGGATCCTCTTAGAAGAATATTCCAATCACAATTAGTCCCCAGAAAAAAATATATATATGTATTAAATAAAAAGACACTAAAACTACTGACTCAGAGAATCAATCTCTAATTTAGCTCCCTCATTAATATTTTTTCTAGTCTAAGATATGATATTTCACCAGTCCTCATTGAAAAAGACACATTCTCTAGAGATAAAATCATCTTTTAAGAAATTATGAGGGCCGACAAGATAGCTCAGCAGTCTATAGCACCTGCTAAAGCAACCACAGGGACCGTGGTTCGGTCCCCAGCAACACATGCTGTGCCAGTCCCACCCTCTGCGCCAGCCCCATCCCCTGGGCGGCTGAGCCAGCCATAACATAAATGAATGAATGAATGAATGAATGAATGAATGAAATTATGTACAAGACTGGGGAGATAGCTCAGCAGTCTAAGCACCTGCCTGACAAGCACAAGGACCCAGGTTCAGTCTCAGTACCACATGGCATGCCAGCTCTGAAATCAGGTGTGATTGTGTACACCTGTAATCCCAGTGCTGGGGAGGCTGAGACAGGAGGGCCCCTATGAGTCTAAACTGTGCAGCAAGACCTAATATAAAAAAGAAAAAAGGAAATAAAATTATGAAATACAGTTAAATGATGAAATTTAGGAATTAATTACCAAAATCTTTGCAAAAATTTTGGAGAGTGGGCCCAGCAGGATGGCTCAGTGGTCAAAAGCGCCTGCACGCGGCGCAGGGACCGCGGTTCGATCCCCAGCACCACATGCTGCGCAAGCGCTGCCCTCAGGGCAGGCTGAGCTGGCCATAAAAATAAAAAAATAAAGAAACAAACAAAAGTTCTGAAACAAGAAAAAAAAATAAAATAAAATAAAATAAAAAAATTCTTTAAAAAAAAAAAATTTTGGAAAGACATAGAATAGAAATCTTGGTTCGGAAGGCATGTGGAACTCCAAGCAGGCCAGAAGGAACCTCAGCATATCACTAAGTCTCTCACATACACAATGGAGGACTGTTCAGCAACCAAAAGCAAAATTCTATCTTCTAAAGGACAATGGATGAAACTGGAGGTTAAGCAAGGAGTGACATTCAAAAGGCAGGTATTGCCCAAGCATTCACGCCAGCACTTAGGATGTTGAGGCAGGACTGCCATAAGTTCAAAGCCAGCCTGGGCTACATAAGTGAATATAAGGCCAGCTGACACTACACAGTGAGACCCTGACTTCAAACAATTAATCAAACAAAAAAAGCAAATATTCAGGTAAATTGTGAAAAATGTCCTTATTCAGTTTCCTTGTTTGTATACTTTCTGGTTTCTTTTGCTATTGATTACTTCTTTCATTCCATTATGATTTGATAGGATGCAAGAGATTATTTAAAGTTTTTGTAATTATTCAGATAGGTTTTATGGCCTAAAATAGAATCTATTTAAGAGAAAGTTTCATGGGCCACTGAGCAGAATGTGTATTATGTTGTTAGAGAAGGAAATGCTTTTAAGGTATCTGTTACATCTGTCTGTTCCAAGATGTAGTTTAACTTTGATATTCTCTGTTGATTTGGGGGGTTTTTGTTTGTCTTCTTTTTTTTTTTTTTTTTTTTTTTTTTTTTTTTTTTTTTTTTTGGTCTAGTTCAATAGTCACTCTGTGGCAACAGCCAAGTAAAGCCCCCTGTGCATACATACACATACACACACACACACACACACACACACACACACACACACACACACTCGGGCTATACTGGTGTCTATCTGTAATTTCTATTTCATGAAACTTGATATACTCACATTCAGTGCATATCTATTTATAATTATTACTGTTCTCTTTACCAATACATAGTAACCTTCTTTGTCTCTTCTGATTCGTTCTGATTTGAAGTCAGGTTTATCTCAATCAGAACAGCTGTCTTACAGGACCAAGCTGCCTGCAGTACTGTTTTCTTCGCTTTCACTTTCAGACTCTGTATCAAGGTGTGTTTCTTGCAGGCAGAATGTAGTTGGGTTCTCTTTTCTGACCCAGTCCACCAGCCTGTATATCTTGTGAATAGGGAGGTAAGATCATTTACTTTGGGACTGGCTACTGAAAGGTATTTAGTAGTAGTGTCTGTCCCTATATTATTATTATTATTATTTTTTTTTTTTTGTCTTTTTGAGACAAGGTCTCACTATGCAGTTCAGGCTGGCCTTTGAGCTCACTTTTGTAGCCCAGGCTGGTCTCGAACTCGCACTGATCCTCCTGCCTCAGCCTCCCGAGTGCTGGGATTACAGGCGTGCACCACCATGCCCAGCTCCTATATTATTTTTTGAACCCTGATTTCTTTAGTGTTACTACTTCCTCAGTTAGATGTATTCTTTCCTTTGGGCTCTTGAGTGATGTGCTCTTGTTGATTGTTTAGGATTCTCTTGAGTAATTTCTGCAATGCTGGTTTGGTGATCATGAATTTCTTTAGTTTCTCTTTTGCTGTGTTCTGTCAACTTTGAAAAATAATCCCACAGGATATAGTGATCTGCAGTAGCAATTTTTTTCTTTTAGGGTTTAAAAAACTTCAGATTCTCTGGGCCCTCAAAGTTTGTACTGAGAATTCCATTATTCTGATAGATTTATCTTTATACCTTACTTAGTGTTTTTCTGTAATAACATTCAACTATCTCCTTGGTCTGAATTTCTGTCATTTGACTGTGATGTGTACTGGGGAAGCTGCCTTCTGCTTGTGTCTGAGATTCCAAATGCCTTATTTACCTAAGTATCCATCTCATTTCCTAGATTTGGAAATGTTTCTGTAATGATTTCAATGAGTAACTTTTTATGCGACTAGACTCTATTCCTAATTCCAATCTTTGGTACTTCCTAGCTGTCTCTACTGTTCTGAGTATCGAGTACAGGGTCTACTACATTGACCCTATCCACAAACCCTGACAGTCTCCTATTGTGACTTATCACACCCACTCCCACCATTCTTCCATTTTTCATTTTTCTGTTTTTGACACAGGGTCTAAGTTGCCCAGGCTGGGCTTGAGGCAGGGATCTTTTTGCCTTATCCTCCCAGAGTGCAGCAGAGTTTTTCATTTCTAGGATTTCTGCCTCTTTTCACAATCTCTTAATTCTTTAAAATGATCACTCAGATCCTATACTTTCTTCATTAACTCATCCAGCCACTTATTTGTGTCCTTTGTAATCCCACCCTACACCTCCTCAAGTAACAAAGTTGGAGTGTTTTTTTGTTTTGTTTTGTTTTGCTTTGTTTTTTGACTGGCTCAGCCCACCCTGAAGGCAGGACTGGTGGGGCATGTGGTACCAAGGATTGAACCGAGGTCCCCTGTGCCTGCTTAAGCTTCACTAAGAGGGTACTTTAGACCACTGAGCTATCTTTCCAGCCTTCTGATAACAGCTCCACTCATCTGCTGATCTCTAGGGCTCAAGCCAAGGGTGTGACTTGGAGCCTCCTGGATGCTGCTTCCTCTTGGCCACCCCTTGGCACCAGGCTGAACCCTGTGCCTGGCAATAACAGCTCTGCAGGCTCTACATTAAGTTAGTTCCTCCAACCACAAGAACCTTGTGATGCCCACTGTGACTGGGCCCACAAGAGCACCCAGCAGCCTTCCCATTCCTGTGCTCTGCTGCACTGCAGTCAACTTCAACCCTTAGCCACTCCTCAGAAGACAAGCTCAGCTCCAGCCCATGGAAAGGCAAGGCCGTGCACACAACCCCCATGTTCTGTGCACAGGAAGACCCTACACCACTGCTGCTCTTCATTCTATCCTGGGCAAGTCCCCACTGAAAGCCAGGACTTTGGGGTGTTGCAGAAATACACACCAAAACTCATGTGCACATACGCCCCCATACTGACACAAAGGCCTAACAGAGACACAACCCTGGTATGGTGCTGTATATCTGTATCCTAGCACTCTGGGGAGATAAAGTTTGAATGTTGCCCGGGCAATTGAGCAACTCAGATTCTGTCTCAAAATTTAAAAATATAGGGTTGGAGTTACAGCTTGGTGCAAAGGGCCCTTCATTCAATCCCAAGTTCTGGAAATCAAACATTGTTTTAAATATGTAGAGTTAGTTCCTCCATATCTGTCTTAGTATAAATACATTTTTCAACACTATAACATCCAGAATTCCCCCAGAAGCCACCTGGATGGAGATCCTACCTGAGAACGCCCTCCACCTGGTCTCTGGTGTAGCCCTTTCCACTCTCTGTGCCCCCAGACGAGCTGTCCTTTCCACAGCCGGTCTTGCTTTGCTCTGCTCCCCCCGCAGGCTTCCGGCAGTGTGGGCTGCTTCCAGCAGTGCTTCCGTTCTTCATAATCACTTCCAGTAGTGCTACAGAAAGAGAAGACACTGTCTTGTCACATCAACAGACATAGGTATGATCCTGCTCTACTATGGGCTCTTCATAAGTAGTAAGAACTCACTTAGGTAGTCAGCTGTTTAAAGAACACTAATCACTATTTTGGAATAAAAAGTTCAGCGTTTAACTCAAAAACAAGGCATGGTAGTGCACATCTGTAACCCCAGCACTGAGAGGCTGAGGCAGGAGGATTGCAGTGAGTTCAAAGCCAGCCTGAACTACATAGCGGGACCTTGTCTCAAAAAATCAAAAACCAAACCAAAACAACCAAAAAAAAAAAAAAAAAAGCCCTCGAAATGCTCAAAGTGACTCTGGTTATGTCATAGTGAAACTGCACGAGGTAAGTCTTTAAAGCAACCAGTGAAACTACCCACAAGAAACAGAAATGCGAACTTCTTCCTTCTCATAGCAACAGCCAGAGCCTGAAGACACTGAAACACAATCTTGAAACTATCAGAAAAAGTATCTGTCAAGCTGCACCCTGTAAGAACTTTCCAGAAAGTACCCAAGACTAAAGCATTGTCAAGCAGTGTTTTCCAAGGGTTCAGTGGAAGACTGGCCCAGAGGACATGACAACACACACACTTTGGATGAACATGGGGACAGTGCTACCAGCAGGTTGCAGGGAGTGTGGGCATTAGCGGTGACACAGCAGGGCCTTCTCCCTCTACAACAGCCAGGAGCAGAGGGAAGGTAGGAAATAAAGCTGGCTGCACACATGCATGCCACTCACAGTGAAGGCGAGGGATTATGCTGTTTTCTTTCCTTCATACTGCTTGAAACTTTCAATATTAAAAATTAAAACATACACCTAACAACTAAAAAGGGAAAGCAAAGGGAAAATTCTTGGACTTGTCTATTTCTGTTTAATCAGTGTCTGGTTTTGGCGTGAGGTCTCATCATGATGTCTAGACTAACCGTGAACTCCTGGATATAAGCACTCCTCCTGCCTCAACCTTCTCTGCAGATCACACAACAGGCATGCACATGTGCCTGGCTTTGGGAGATTTTAACACTAATTAGCAATGTACGAGATTTAAAGGTAATAACGATTACTGAAAAATAATCATTAAGGATAACTTGTCAAGCCTGATGTATGAGATGTAATGTTACATTCAACTAGTGAGCACCTTTTTTTTTTTTTGTCTTTCTGAGACAGGGTCTCGCTATGCAGTTGAGGCTGGCCTTGAGCTCACTTTTGTAGCCCAGGCTGGTCTCGAACTTGCACCGATCCTCCTGCCTCAGCCTCCCAAGTGCTGGGATTACAGGTGTGCGCCACCACACCTGGCTTGTGAGCACCTTTTATAGGCACACAAGAGACGGAAAAGGACCACATGGGCCATGAAATTACCCTTTTTAACTTTCACTGAACTTATAAGCATCACACTCTATTAGCACAGTATTTTATTTTATTTTTATTTTTATTTTTATTTATTTATCTATTTATTTTTTGTGGGACGGGGGATTGAACTGAAGCCCTTAGGCTTGTCAGGCAAGCACTTATCCTACTGAGCTATTTCCCCAGCCCCCCTATTAGCACAGTATTATTGAGAAATAGATTATAAAAATGGAACTAAATTGCTGGGGAGATAGTTCAGAGATCTAAACACCTGTCTAGCAAGTGCAAGGTCCCATATTTGATGCCCTTGCCATGCCCACCCCTTCCCTAGCTGGCTACCAAAACTGGGTGTGGTGGCAGACACCTGTAATCCCAGCACTGGGAAGGCTGAGACAGGAGGATCACTAGGAGTCTGAGCTGCAGAGTGAGACCCTGTACAAAATAAATTAATAAATAAAAGATAGATAGATAGGAAAGAAAGAAAGAGAAAAGAAAGAAAGAGAGAGAAAGAAAAGGAGGGAGAGGGGAGAGAAAGAAAAAAGTGTTGGGGAGAGAAAAACAAAAGTGAAAATACTGTATCTCAGAACTTATATGTCAACTAACAGTGATGTGCAAAAGAATTCATAGTAATATCTAAAAATTAACTCAAAATGAATCATACACAGAAACAAAGAGCTAAAACTATATAACTCTAAAATGAAAAAACAAGAGTAAATCTTACTGATTTTGGTGTAACAAAAACATGCTTAAACATTACAACAAAAGTACAAAGCAAAAAGTAGAAGTTGACCTGAAAATTAAAACTTCTGCACTTTAAAAACCACTGGCAGGGCCCGGCAGGATGGCTCAGTGGTCTAAAGCACCTGCTTAGGAAAGCTTAGGCGGCTGCAGGGACCGCGTTTGAGCCCCAGCACCACATGCTGCGCCAGCTCTGCCCTCAGGGCAGGCTAAGCCAGCCATAAAAATAAATAAATAAGCAAACAAACAAAAGTCTGAAACAAGAAAAAAGTAAAATTAAAAAAAAAAAAATACTCACTGGCTGTGGCCAGTTGACTCGGTTAGAGTATGGTACTAATAAAAGCTACGGGTTATAGACTGAAAATACAATCCTCAGAAAGATATATATCTGGTACACAGCCACTCTCATAACTTAATAACAAGAATAAAAATCCAACTTTGAAACATGGACAAAAGGGGCCCGGCAGAATGGCTCAGTGGTCTAAAGCGCCTGCTTGGGAAAGCTTGGGCGGCTTCAGGGAGCTCGGTTCGATCCCCAGCACCACATGTTGCGCCAGCCCTACCCTCGGGGAGAGCTGAGCTGGCCATAAAAATGAGTGAATAAACAAACAAAGGTTCTGAAACAAGAAAAAAATAAATAAAATAAAAAATTCTAAAAAAAAAAGAAAACATGGACAAAGAAACAAGCACACCACACCCTAGCTACTGAGGAGACTAAAACAGGGGGATCATTTCAGCCCAAGACTTTGAGGTCAGCTTAGGTACCACAGCTTTGGTACCCTCTCCCTTCCTTTCCTCTTTGAAAAAGGAATATCAAAAACAACATGAACAAATATGGGCAAAAAACTAAACAAACATATTCTAAGAAAGATGGGCAAATGGCCAACAAGCTGCTGAATATCTGAAATGAGAATCAAAACTACAAGATACCACATCATACCTAGTAGCAGTGTGACTATAGTCAGAAAGTCAGTAAGAGTTGGCAAACACAGAGAAACTGTGCCCTGACATACTACTTCTGGAAATAAGAAATGGTGCTCTGCTTTGGAAAATTATTAGGGAGTTACTTAAAGATTTAACATATAGTTACCACGTGACCAGCAAGCGTATTCCAAGGTCAACACCCAAGACAAGTGAACATCCAAAAGCTGATGCGTGAACACTAAGAGCCACAGTACTCATCGTGACAAAGAAGGAAATGAACATCCACCAACTAATTAACAGGTAAGTACAATGTCAATTATCCAAACCACAGAATATTACTGAAAAATAAAACAAAATAGAAATTTAATTTAAAAATACATTCAAGTAATTCTAGCACTCAGGAGGCTGAGGCAGGAGGATTGCTGTTAAGTTCAAAGCCAGCCCGGGGTACACAAGTGAATTCAATGCCAGCCTGCATTACATTATTTTGGTTTCAAAATAACCAAAATAAAACATAATAAAACAATACGAAGAAACCAAGCTGATAAATGCTAAACATGGATAAGCTATGGCAACATTATGCCAAGAAGCCATTCACAAAGAACCACATGCTACAGGATTCTGTTCATGTGAAATAGGGTCATATAAACAGAACTGGTCCAGAACACAGGGTAAGTAAATCTAGTCATCAGGATCAGCTGTTGCCAAAGCTGGGGGTCCAGGGTCAAAGCCCTCTAGGTAACTAGGGAGAAGAGAAGCGGAATACAGACTGGAGCTGCTACAGAACTGTCAGGATTGCCATGTGGCTCTGTGAATGGACTCAAATCCCACTGAGTATACACTTCAAATGAGAGACAGCTCAGTAGTACAGTACTAGGCTGGCAGGTACAAGGAAGGCCTGGTCCAATTCCTGGTGCTTAAAAATGAAAAAAAAAAAAAAAATGTAATTTATGGTATGAATTCCATCTCAACACAGCTATTTTAAACATATTTTTAAAATGTCAACAATGCTGCTGACAAGTTTGCAAACATACAGGCATTTATCTATATTTTTAAATGTATGAATTTGGGAGCTGGGCATGGTGGCTCATGCCTGTAATCCCACCCCTTTGGAGGCTGAGGCAGGATTGGTACGAGTTCGAGATCAACCTGGGCTACAAAAGTGAGCTCAAGGCCAGCCTCAACTGCATAGCGAGACCCTGTCTCAAAAAGACCAAAAAAAAAAAAAAAAAAAAAAAAAAAGTATGAATTTGGTACAAGGTCTTGCTATGCAGCTGGGACTTACAGTGATCCTCCTGTTTCAGCCTCCTCAGCACTGGGATTACAGGTGTATGCCACCATACCCAGTTCTGGTGGCTAGGATAAAGGGGCTGGAGCAGGGCCAGCAGGGCATATGGTACTGGATATCAAACCTGGGTTAGCCGGGCATGGTGGCTCATGCCTGTAATCCCAGAACTTGGGAGGCTGAGGTAGGAGGATTGGTGCGAGTTCGAGACCAGCCTGGGCTACAAAAGTGAGCGCAGGACCAGCCTCAACTGCATAGCGAGACCCTGTCTCAAAAAGACAAAAAAAAAAAAAAAAAAAAAAACCTGGGTTCAGGCAGGCACTTAGACTACTGGGCCCCAAGGTACTTATTATTTATCAATTTTTCTACCACACACTTTCTCTGGCTAATCAATTTCAGGGGCAACTGAAGACAGGAAATTTAGTTTTTATACCAATCTAGCTGTGGATGATAAAGAAACCTGTTAGCTATGAGGAAGAGAAATGTACACATGCACTCAACTTTTAGCTGCTAGTACAAATGTAATACAGTTGCAATGGAAGCCAGCATGATGTTCACAGTATTTCAATGTGAAAAATGCTATGTGAATTCTGTGACAACAGCTTAAGCTTTTTTTTTTTTTTTTTTTTTTTTTTGAGATAGGGTCCTGCTATGCAGTTCAGGCTGGCTTGAGCTCACTTTTTTTTTTTTTTTTTTTTTTTTTTTTTTTTTTTTTTTTTTTTTGTGGGACCAGGGTTCGAACTCACGACCTTGCACTTGCCCAGCAGGCACTTGTGCCTTGGAGCTATCTCCCCAGCCCCAAGCTCACTTTTGTAGTCCAGGCTGGTCTTAAACTCACACCAATTCTCTTGCCTCAGCCTTCCAAGTGCTGGGATTACAGGCGTGCGCCACCACACTTTGGTCAGCAGCTTAAGCCTTTTTTTTTTTGTCTTTTTTGAGACAGAGTCTCACTATGCATTTCAGGCTGACCTTGAGCTTACTTTGTAGCCCAGGCTGGTCTTGAACTCCCACCGATCCTTCTGCCTCAGCCTCCCGAGTGCTGGGATTACAGGCGTGCACCACCACGCCCAGCTGAGCAGCTTAAGCTTTAAATCTCTCCAAATTCCCTGGTAAAGTCAGAGCAAATAAGTTGCGACATCAAAACTTCATGTACAGGATCCCCAAGCATCATAAAATCAGCCCTGTGTGGTATCAGTATCTATGTGGCAAACAGCAGAAGATACTAAGGGGAATCTGCCAGCCCACAGAGCAGAAAAACCCAGTAACACCCAGTAGGGGCCTTCCATACCAGGGATGAAGCTGAGGAGGATGTGTGAATGGGCATAAGCACACACTGGTGCATGAGGCTTCCAGGCTACCACAGCCTCACAGAGCTAATCCACACTCTTACAGGCAACACAGTGCTGAACAGAACCTGCTGGGAACAGGACCCATGCTGATGAGGACAGGCACAACAGCAAGACAGAAAAGAGAAGAGAACTCCAAATAAAGTGAGGAAAGAACAACAGCTCATACAGCAAGGTGACATAACCTTACACATCACGCACCGACAGAAGGGTGTATTGAAAAGATCAAACAAACCAACATCACATAAAAATAAGCAAAAGAAAATGGTAGCTGTCAAATCTAGTATCATCAAAATATGCAATGAATGTTTAAATTTTTCAAATTTATTACAGTAAAAGTCCCATTACCATGAAACTTCTTTATAAACCTCCATCTTTGAATATACTTATCCCACCAATCTTGCCACTTTCTGGAGCAGTTCTAGGAATCCTTTCATGAGTGTATTCGTTTCAAAACCACAGTGAATGATGTTGCTGTGTGCCATCTGACAAAAACAGGCTTATAAAAACATTACACTGTGTCCTCACACACCTTAGTTTCCTGACCTGGCATGAACAGTCAATCTTTGGAATCAATTGAGAAAATGAAGCCACTGTAACAAACACTCATGAACGAAATCCTCCAGAACTGCTTCAAATCATGGCAAGCCTGATGGGATAAGTGTGTTCAAAGTCAGACAGAGGCTTTTGAGAGCAATGAATGGTAATGTATTTATTAAACACCAAGATTTCATATTTTTATCATATCTCATGCCCATTATAAGAAATGAAATATAAAACAAATCTCTTAAGATAATGAATACACAATGCAAAATGTTGCTAACAGATGGATACTATACTGCTTCAAAACAAGATTAAAATACTTTATGAAATGATATATAACATGAAAGGCAAATAGAAATTGAAATTATAACAGCCCCCAAAATTGTCCAGAAGTTAGTAGGAAACAGAGCTCAGGATAAGAACCAGAAATTTTTTTTAAAAAGGTCAGCAGGATGGTTCAGTGGTCTAATGCGTCTGCTTAAGAAAGCTTAGGCAATCACAGGGACCATGGTTCAATCCCTGGCACCACATGCTACACCAGCCCCACCCCCAGGGCAGGCTGAGCCAGCCATAATAGAGAGAAAGAAAGAAAGAAAGAAAGAAAGAAAGAAAGAAAGAGAGAGAGAAAGAAAGAAAGAGAATTTTTTAAAAAGAAAGAAAATACACTCAAAGGAATATCTGACAATACAAACAAGGGATCTAAAAATAATAAGTAATACTTTAAGAGAAAAAGCCTGTAAATTTTAACACTTTCAAAAAAATGTTAAAAAAAAAAAAAAAAAAAGACTAAAAAAGTCGAAGTGACAAACACTGAAGATACAGAAGACCCAACCTATGTATAACAGGAGCCTTGAAGAAAACTGAAGCAAGGAAACGGAACAAATACAATAACAAGGTACCTCAATTCTCTGAGCACATGTACTCTGCCCTGGAGCGCATCCTGTATCTCTCTCTGATAAATCCTTCTCACACCTCATTTACTGCATCTTCTGAAAATTCTTTTTCCTGTAAGAGACTGAGCAAACCTGCATACTTAAATTTAAAAGGTGGGTTAAATTCTGTATTTCAGCTTGGGGATCCTCAGACCCTGCCCATGACATCTTTCTTGGTGGCCCAGATGGGACATACAGAAAGAAGTGTCTTCTGTAACAAAGTTTATTTGAGAAAGTAGAAGTGAAGAGATGGGGAGAAACTGGCTCTGCAGAATGAACTTGAGTTAAAAAGAGGAAAAGCCAGACAAAAGTACCCCTGGGTTGGCATAAGTGGGCTGTCATATGAAAAGCCAGGATAGCTTGGAGTAAAGTTTTCTGATCATGATGCTTTTGGTTAAGCTTTTAAAACTAGATTTTAAAAGAGAAAAGATTCTATATTTTACTAAGTTCCTACATGTCTTTCATTATTAGGCTTTTGGTTACCAAAAAAGAAATTGTTTTAAAATGATTATTTCAGTATTGGCCTGTAAAATGTTTTCAATAATCAGTATATGATTCGTCAAATAGCTATTACTATAGTTTATGACTCAACCTATACTTCTGGCACTATACATACATAAAAATAAAGCAAGAGACTGTAGCATTAAGCTTTAAAGTCAAGTTGATATGGAATTAAGGCTACAGAAGTTTGGGGCAACCCATTTGGGACCCCTCCTGTCTTTCAGGAGCTAGCTATCCTCTTCCCAATTCCTTTTCTCTAATAAATTTTTCTACTGGTAAAAAAACCTACAAAAGTCTAGTACATGCAAGGTAACAAGTAAGTGCTCTTTTACACATTATACATTAGATATCTAAAAGTTAAAGTATCAAATATCAAATATCTTGACATCTCTTTAAATTTGGTCCTATATTAAAAGCTGGATCTACATTTATTGGATTTGATCGAATAAGCACTTTGTTACAGCATAAATGATACACACTTTATACTTATATTGGATAGAAAATCTATGTGAGGTCATTAACACTGTTTCCCAACTTAATAAGAGTTCTAAAGATGTCCTTTAATTCTTGTCAATAAAAAATTAACAAGAATTCTATATAAAACTGTTAAAAAGCTGTATGTGCGCATATATACGTATACATATATATAATGCCAATTATTGGTAGCTTCATAGTATATTAAATACATTTCTGTTTTCCCAAATGTATAGGTCTTTTTAAGAGGTAAGAATTGAGGGGGGCTGGGGAGATAGCTCAGTTGAATAAGCACAAGGTCCTGATTTCAATCCTGGGTACCACAAACAAAAAAACAAAAAACAACAACAACAACAACAAAAAAAAAAAGATGTAAGACTTGAAAAAAACATTTTATCATACTGATAGCTTCCAGACTACAGTGTTGATGATGATGAACTTTTTCAGATTTGCATTTATGGGACTATGATATAATTGTGTTTTGATAGTTTGATAGGCAAGTAGCAATTAAATTACTTTATATAGCTATCTGTATATTACCTTATACAGTTGAGATAGTGTCATTATAATGACTAGACAATAAACATTAATAAATTGTGAAATATATTTATAAAGTAAATAAGTACACTATACTTGAGTGACAGTCAACAAGTAATAAAGGTGGGTAAATGTTTTATATGTCATTTAATATTTTGTTATTAGATAAAGGTGGCTGACTAAAATGCAAACTGAAGTATATCCTTAGTGATACAAAAGACCTAATAATTCTAGTATAATAATGCTAATAAAACTTTATGCTAAGATGCTAGCTTGCTCTTAATTTTAAGTTGTCCTAGTAAAACTTTTTTTTAATAGTCAGCTCAGCCTGCCCTAGGGTGGTGCTAGGGATCAAACCACAGTCCATGTGGTTGCCTAAGCTTGCCTAAGCAGATGCTTTAGACCGCTGAGCTATCTCACCAGCTCATGTCCTAGTAAAACTTAATAACCATTAAAAAGTATAGCAATAATTAGAGAAAATGTTTCTGCTATACAAGCAAAACCATTTGAAACTATACAATGGAAGTATAAATCAGACACTTAAGAATACTGAGTAGGAATACCTAAAGCCAAGGCATCTTATTAGAATCAACTAGCATTGAGGAAGTGGTCAACTTACTTAAGAAAAAAGTGATTGTGGTACTCCAGTAACACATTTTAGATACTAAGGCGACTGCACCAACCTGGGTGTAAGGCCACAGGAGTAAGTAAGAGACACAGATCTCACAAGCCCTTTGTTATTATTTATGTCTAGATGTCCCCCAAAGCCTCATGCAGTCATTGGGTGGGCTTTAAGAGTTTTCAATTGACTCATGGTCTAGCACTGGGATTATGGATGTCAGTGCCACCCTTATCCTGAGTGTGGGCAGCCTGCATACAGTATAAGATAAGGAAAGAGGCTAGCTCTCTGCTGCTGCTCCTCCTTTATGTTCTTGTTGCTTTTACTGTCTTCCACCGCCATGAACTGTTAGCCTTGGCCACATGCCATTCTGCCTTGGAATCAGCCAAATATGGACTGAAACCTCCACACACACTGAGTTAAATACACCTCTCCTTCCTTCATTTTGGGTGTTGGGTATTTTGCTCCAACAAGAGAAAATCAAGACATCCTTCTGAAAATAAGCTTACAGAATCCTTGACATAAGGACTAGTAGTGACCATTAAATGTACAGCTACTGATGGAGTTAAGACCAAATGATGGTTCACAAAGAGCAGATTGCTCCAGTTATGGCTGAAACATTTTTAAATGGAGGGCTAGCAACTATAAGACTTCCTGCCTCATTATTCTTCTGGTAGCTGGGGTCAGCAGAGCTTGTGAGGTTTAAAGCAAGGTGGTCAATGACAGGGACCCAGGTGAACCTGCCAGTCTGTTCCAGTGGTCAAAGAGGCAACTTATTCTGCCTGGACAAATGGAAGCCATACCCCTTATAAGAAAGCAAGATTAGAAAAGTGGAAATGGAAAGGCTTTCACTACTAGACTGAAAAATGGATGTGTGTGAATAAATATGTGTCTATCTCTATATTAGCCAAAATTCACAGATCAAAACACTAAAGAGGCCTATATACCCACACTCAAATACACAATCACACACATATGCACCTGTGTACATTCATCTACATTCATAAATACATGTACTCAATTCCTGGCTCTGTTCCCCAAGACGACAAGAAGCAAAGACACCTTAGGAACAAAAAACTATCTAGTGTCTGTATCCTAGCCTCAATATCAATGTTCCACCACAAGGAATCAAGGCTCCTAAGAGAATCAGCCACTGATTCAGAGGACAGAGAAAGTATAAAGTGAGTCTGGAGATTATCTTACACCAGAAAATAATAAAGTTTAAAGAAAGAGGAAGACATATCAAAAAGACACAGGGGCCACCAGGAGGGGGTGTCCATCAGAGCCCCCAAATAAATGATAGTGAAGAGAAGATGGGAACGTATGGATCTATGCACAGTCAAGACTAAATACTAACTAGTCAGGCATTGTGGTGAATGCCAGTAATTCCAGCACTGAAGAGGCTGAGGCAGGAGGATCACTGTGAGTTTGACAGCAGCCTACACTACAAGTAAATGCAAAGCCATCCTGAACTGCACGAGACCCTGTCTCAAATAGACCAAAAAAAAAAAAAAAAAAAAAAAAAAAAAAAAAAAAAAAAAAAAAAAAAAAAAAAAAAAAAAAAAAAAAAAAAAAAAAAAAAAAAAAAAAAAAAAAAAGACTAAATGCTAACTCATAAGTGTGAGAACAATAAGTGAATTAGAAAACTGCCAGGTGGAAACAATCCAAAATTTATTCAGGAAATTCTTTTATAGCATCCTCAATGGATGCTATAATCATATAGAGAAAGTTTGCTGAGAAACAAGACATTTATACTTCTGAAGTATCTCCACAAAACAATTTTCAGGTGTTGGAGATCAATCCCAATGTCTCAGGGATGCCAGGCCTCACCCTAGTACTGAGCTACATCCAAAATTGCAAATATTTATTACTTACAATGAGGAAAAGACTAACCCTGGCAAGCACCAACTTGGAGCTGTTTAAGTATCTCACTGGAAAGGTCCAAATCCAAACAGTGTGTATCCTGATGGATAACAGTAAAAACATATACTATCGCCTTTATAGTATTCCTGCCAAAAATTCGTGAGATACTAGTCAAGTCCAAATGGAATGTAAGCTGGGTGTCATGGCACACACCTGTAATCCCAACACTTGGGAGGCTGAGGCAGGAGGATCACTGTGAGTTCGAGACCAGCCTGAGCTACTACAAAAGTGAGGAACTACATAGAGAGACCATCACAAAAAGACAAAAAGAAAAAGGATGTACTGGCCACAGACCTAGGAGAAAACCATCTACTGCTTTTGGAAAAACCAACACCAGCCATCAAGAGGTACTGACCTTCTCCAAGAGGACTTGAGAAGAGGGAGAAGCATCTCTATAAAAGTATTACAAATGTCTACATCATAATACCTTGAACTGTGCCCTATCTCATGTATCTCATAAGCTAAGCAGGGTTGGGTTAGTAAGTGAATGAGAGAAATATCCCAACAAATAAAAAAGGAAGTTGTTTTTGACAGTTGTAGAATCAGACTGAAGTGAGTGGTTACATGTTCCATGCTTCTAGGTGGCCACAATGATGCTACCCAAGTCACTGGAGTCCCTTCCTTTCATCTCCTGCTTGTATCAGTGAACTTGCCCCATATCTGCTGGACATTTCCCACCCTCACAGCTGTGTGCTGAACATTGCTAAAGGAGGATGAGAGGGTGGTTGTGCATGCAGCAGTCATTACAATCCTGGAAATGTTTCCGCAAGTTTATGCTCAAGGGCTCCATCTAATCATAGCTCTGTACAGGGTAGCTCTAAACTTAGTTGGCTCCACTGCCAGAGAAAATCTGGACAAATTCTATCACTTCTTGGTGTCAAAATCAATTTCATCATCTTTAAAATAGAACAAGTAAAATTTTCTGTGTTTACAAGTACTGGAACAAGTGCTTTCAATAATATAATTCAGTTAAAATACTACTAAAATTTAGAGCACATCAGATTTTCTGATTTACTAAATCTCATATCTATCACCCATTAGATCTCACTTGTAGTAATGTATAACATAACAAACACAGCAGGTAACAGCACTAATAAATCAAAACACCTTTTTTCTTTATGTTGTGAATCTATTCAACTATTTTACATCATCACCTTCCAGTCACATTGCTTTGCTTTGGGTTTTACAAGAATCTTCATTTAATTAATGTCTGTTCAGCTCATGAAAAAAAGATAACAAAGTAAAAATCACTTGAATATCCCATACAACAAAACAATTACTATGCTATTTTCACATAAAGATTTTTAGATTGCTTAGCAAATCTTAAGACTATTTAATCTTTTTAAATAGCAAATCCTCTGTACTGAGAACTGTAAACTTAAAGAAATATTCTTCCAGAAAATCCTAGCATGTATATGTCACATGCAAAACAATATTAGGGAGTTTATAAAGGATTAAGATTAAGGTAGCTCCTAACTTCCTCTGTGGAGTTTTTAAGTCTGAGAGACAACTAGATACATAGACAATGAGGAAAGAAAATTCCATAAGGAGAGCTAAATGTTAATTAAGCATAGAGTGGTAGTTTTACACCAACTGTAATTAATCCGCATTTAAAATAATAACTTTCCCTTTCGGCCGGAACTGCCATCTTCCAGTAATTTGTCAAAATGACTAACACAAAGGGCAAGAGGAGGGGCACCTGTTATATGTTCTCCAGGCCCTTTAGAAAACATGGGGTGGTTCCTTTGGCCACATACATGCGAATCTACAAAAAGGGTGACATTGTAGACATCAGGGGAATGGGTACTGTGTAAAAACGAATACCTCACAAATGTTACCATAGCAAAACAGAAAGAGTCTACAATGTTACCCAGCATGTTGTTGGCATTGCTGTAAACAAGTAAGTTAAGGGCAAGATACTTGCCAAGAGGATTAATGTAGGTACTGAGCATATTAAACATTCAAAAAGTCGTGATAGCTTCCTGAAACGTGTCAAGGAAAATGATCAGAAGAAGAAAGAGGCCAAAGAGAAAGGTACCGGAGTTCAACTGAAGCACCAGCCTGCCCCTCCCAGAGAAACACACTTTGTGAGGACCAATGGGAAGGAACCTGAGTTGTTGGAACCTATTCCCTATGAATTCATGGCATAAACTGGGATATAGTTCTGCCATTCACCACCTAATTGGCAGCTTAAGTGTTCTAGGTCCTGTATAAAAATAAAATTGCCCTGTGTTGTAAGGGTGATTTTCTTAGTTGAAGAGGTATGTGGTGCCTTCTTACCTCAAACATATCTCAGCAGATTTTCACTGTAGTGAGTAATCATGTCTGGTCTTTATTCTTCAATGTTTTCTTGCTGAAAAGTATTGCTGAGGTATTGTGCAAGTGTATACCCAAATGTTTATAAAATATTTATATTGGCTTGAAGATCTTGTAAATCATCATTGGGAAAAGATGTATCCAAATAAATGGAAGTCACTTCAGAAACAAATGTTAAGTCCATTTCAGTTACATAAATTGTTTAGGGGGCCCAGCGGGACGGCACAGTGGTCTAAAGCGCCTGCTTGGGAAAGCTTGGGTGGCTTCAGGGACCGCGGTTCAATCCCTGGCACCACATGCTGTGCCAGCCCTGCCCTCAGGGCAGGCTGAGCCGGCCATAAAAAAATGAGTGAATAAACAAAGGTTCTGAAACCAGAGAAAATAAATAAATAAATAAAACCATTAAAAAAATAAATAAATTGTTTAGAGCAATAAATAAATAAATAAATAAATAATAACTTTGTACAAGTAATTTTTTTAAAATGACAGAGAGGGCTGGTGAGATGGCTCAGTGGTCTAAAGTGCCTGCTTAGACAAGCTTAGGCAACCGCAAGGACCACAGTTCAATCCCAGGGACCACATGCTGCACCTGCCCCAGTCCTACCCCCAGGGCAGGCTGAGCCAGCCATAAAAAAAAAAAAAAAAAAAATAGTAACAATAATAATATTAATAGAAATGTTTTTTTAAATGACAGAGAAGAGATAGTAACTATATTGCCCACTCCAAGGCATTATGAAAGTATTTTTTTAATAATATTAACATGTAATGTTCTTATACCATTAAAATAATAAAATATCCTCACAATAACCTTGTGGTGATCACGGGTAAGAAAAATGAAGCTGAGAACGGGAAGGTGAATGACAGGAAGTGAGCCATTATTACATCCACTGTGGAGTTAGTATTTCCTCTGGAATACAAGTTCCATAATACAAAGATCTGACCTTACTGCCCCTTCACTCCTGTTTCCTAAAATGCTGTCAGCCACAGAGATCTGTGGTCAATAAATAGTGGGTGAATGCATGAATCCCCACTCTACAGATGCAGAAATTGAGGCTCAAAAGACTAATCTATAGGCTCAAGATCATAGCACTAAATTAAGGCTTAAACTTGGTCTCCTTTCTTGTCCAAAAGTCTGATTACTCATTTTATAACACTTATATAGAAAAACATTGCTTTGAATGCATAGTGTACATTCATTTTTAAATTTTAATTAAATAGAAAAAATATGCAGTTATCTTAAAAGGAGTCAGTTGAATAACATACCAGATATATGATCTTTAAAAGTCTCTATTTTAGGGGCCCAGCGGGATGGCTCAATGGTCTAAAGCGCCTGCTTGGGAAAGCTTGGGCGGCTTCAGGGACCGCGGTTCAATCCCCGGCACCACATGCTGCACCAGCCCTGCCGTCAGGGCGCGGGCTGAGCCAGCCATAAAAATGAGTGAATAAGCAAATAAAGGTTATGAAACAAGAAAAACATAAATAAATAAAAAATAAAAAATAAAAAAATAAATAAAAGTCTCTATTTTAAGTGACATGGGGATAGAACTTTTTCTGTTGTTGTTGTAAGGTGTAAGTTGAAAATAATTGGAAAAAAAAAACCAGAGCAAAGTGTACACACATAATATCCTACATGTGAATATCAAGCATTACTTTAATTGCTATTGTGTAGATAAATCCTGCAAATCATAGACTATCCATTCATTTATCCATTCATTACTTTGTTATTCACAAAAATTGATGCAGAATAGCAATTTTTGATCTATAGGTCACCACTTGATTCTAACTACTATGATCTTTGAAAAACAATGATTGTTTTCTTTTAAAAAGTCTACTTCAAAATGACCATTACTAATGAAAAACTAAAATACATATATTAAAGTTTTATAACACAAAGTCTGTATCCGTCTACAAGTCTAAATCATAGCAATAATGAAATTTGTTTAAGAAAACAAAATGTAACTTACTTTCTGTTGACTGCTAATACTTTTCCAGAATATTTATATTTTCTATGTGTTACCTATTCATACACATTAACACTTTGAAACGTAAACCCACAGTATGAAAGTATTTGAAAATAGGGCAATTCATTAAGTTCACCATAGTAAATATCTGATGCACTTCAAAGTCTGAAGTGCATCAAGGTCTGATGTACATCTAAAGATCTCATTTTTCTGCAAGTAAAAGTCTTGCCCATTTATTAAAATGTCTTATCAATTACACTGTTTACCCATCAAGAATAAAATCTTACCATGCCAAGAATTCTGGAGATGAGCCAGAATTTAGTCTCACACTTTTCCATTTACTGTGTAAGAACAGTGGAAACACACCCAGAAAAACCTTCAGGTAACTCTGGGAGTTGAGCTTGGTCTTTATAGAATGAGGGAATTCAGGGGTTCAAATCTCACTGTAATCAATGGCTCAAATTTTCTTCCATACTGTCTTTTATTGAAATATTTCATAAGTGTGAGATCGTCCCTTCTCCTAAATTCTAAAATTATGCTCACAAACATCTTCAAAGAATGTTTTCTGTAAAATAATTTTTCTAAATAGTAGCACCTAACTTTATTTCAGCTCCTATCTACTCTTTGATGACATCCTCATTTCACACATAATTAAAGTTCAGAAAAGCTAAGTAATTTGACCCTAGTGAAAAAGATGTCAGAGAGGAAGTCTGTATCTGAAGTACACTTCAGACTACCCAGAACTAAACCCTATTACTTTATTTGGCAACTACATAGTGCCCTTAGCCTGATTTGCACAATGAACTTTCACTCTTCTACTTAATTTTTTCCTACAGTCACATTTTTAAGAGCAACAACTACTTTGCTTTAAATGAATGCTTCAAATTGTTTACATGACAGAAGTAGGGCAGATTGTGCAAATTTGAACAATTTTTAAGAATTCTCAGATTTCCAGTTATAATATGGCCATCAAAATTGACTACTATTAAATGTTTCCAGGTATTGACCTATTTAGTCCTTACACAGTACTAAAAGATTACTACACTGTACCCAGTGTAAAGATGAAAAAACCTAAAGGCACAAGGCATTGTCTAAGATCACCCACAAAACGATACAAACTGGTTGGAAAAGAGCTAGGCTTTAAAAATCAAATTAGCCTGCTTAGCATACACACATGATTAATGTCAAAACCAGCCCTCTAGAACTAAACAATAACTATATGCAATTATGTTCATATACTTAGAGAGATGCAGGAATTATTCCTGTCAACTATGTCTTGCATTTGATACTAAAAGCACAAGAAACAAAGCAAAATAACAAACAAAACATTTGCATTCTTTTAAAACTTTAAAACTCTGTGTACCAAATGAGATCAACTCAGAAAGGCTACCTGCAGAATGGGAGAAAATATTTGTAAACTACATGTCTGAGAAGGAGTAATATCCAGAATGGAAAAATTTATAACCCAGTCACACAAAAATTAAATAAACTTATGTTAAAATAGACAACTTGAAAAGACATTTCTCCAAAGAGATATACAAATGCCCATCAAACATTAAAAAAATGCTCAACAGCACTCAGTCTCTGAGAAATGCAAATGAAAACCCGATGCTATGGCTACTAGCAGTGGCAACTAGCAAAACAAAAACAAAAACAAAGCAATTGCTGTAGACGACCGAGACCCTGTAACCTTGTACACTGCTGGTAGGAAAGGTACAGCAAGCACGCGGTGCAGCCATGAAGGAAAACGCTATGGTGCCTTCTCAGAATCTGAAGCTGGAGTTACCATCTGACCTAGCAATCCACTTCTGGGCAGTCCATCCAGAACTGGAGCAGGATTTTACATGCCCGTGTTCACAGCAGCACAGCGGCATTATTCACAACAGCCAAGTCTGACGAACACACACAATGGAGCATCCAGTATGAAATATAAGTGAAATGTGTCCAGTGCAACGGCAATGTCATGGATGAATCTGAGGACCTCATGCAAGTGGGATAAGCGAGTCACACAAACACACTTTATGATTCCACCAACAGGAAGTAGCTAGTCAAATCCATAGAAACACAAGTAGGCTGTGGTTGCCAGGGGGAGCTGTTTAATCGACAGTGTCAATGTGGTAAAACGAAAAAGTCCAAAACATCTCTTGTACAACAGTGTGCATACATTTAACACTAAGCAACCTATCTTGGTTTTTTTTTTTTTTTTTTCCCTGACCTGATACAGTGTTCAATGGTCATAAAGTTAAAAGGCAGAAAAGACTGAGAGAAAAGCGAAAAGCACAAGAGCTTCAATAATATAGAAAAAATTAACAACAAAATAAAAGAGCTAGCCCACATTTTCATGAACTTATCAATGATCTTCTTAGCCCGGAAGTACTTTGAATCTCAGGAAAGATGTCTTTTAACGAGCAGGTACGGTACTAGAGTACAGTGGCTAAAAGCCCTTTGGGGGGTGATTTTGGCTCTGCTACTGATCACTATATGACCTTCTAGGATATTTTCACTAACACCGCCCCCGCCCCCATTCATTTATTCGTCGGGCGTCTCACGGGCCGTAGGAAGCAATGAATGGAACAACCCTGGCCCAGGTCACAAGGCTAGAGCAGTGGGCACAGGGTACGGCCGCCAGGCCGGCAGGAGGGACTGGGTGGCGGGACTCAGCCTGGAGGGGCCTGGCTGGCCCGGGGGATTTACGTAAGAGTTCGCGGCGCTGCTCTGCCATCGTGCGACCCCGACCCCCGCTGTCTCCCGGGAAAGCCATGTCAACCCGGCATCCCGGTCCGCGTGAGGTGGCAGCGGGCCGAGGATGGGGCCAGGGTCGGGGTCGGGGCCCGGGTCGAGTCGGGGGCTCACCGCGCGCGGCGGGCAGCGGGTACAGCCGCTCGGCCTTCTGCAGGAAACGCTGGGCCTTGCCGCGGTCGCCGGCACCCAGGGCCTCGCGCGCAATGCGCACGCACCTCTCCGCCTCGTCCCGATTCCCCTCCATGCCGGCCACAGGCGGGCGGGTGCGGGCAGGAGGTCGGGAGCGACGATGTGGCGGTGGCAGTGAGCTCGCAAGGCCAGACGCGGGGCCGGCAGCAGGGCCGGCGGCAGCGCGCGGGCTCAAGGCCCGGGCGGCCCGGACGGACGGACGCGCCGGCGGACAGACGCACGACGCACGCGCCGGGCCCGCCCCCGTCCCGCCTCCACCCTCCGCGCCAGCGCCAGCAGGGTCTCCGCGCTTACTGGCCAGCTTCTAGGCAGCTCGCCGAGGGTACCGCCTGCTCTGCATCCAGTGGTAGTGTACTCGCCCAGCCCCAGGCGTAGTAGTACGCCACGACCCTACGAGCGCCTTGTGCACGCCCGGAGGGCGACGCAGGTCCAATCCAACGTGAGATCTAGCGACTGGGCGCACAGCTCCACCCGCCGGCTCAGGCTGTGGCCACCACCAGTTCCTGCCCAGGCGGACTCTGGTCTCCCACCCGCCAGGGGCGCCCCACCTACCCCTCTAGAATCCCGGGGTTCCAAGTAGAAATGGAGCTGGGCTATCTAGTTTGCTCATTACCAGATTACTGGATTCCCAACGAATGTGCAGGATTATTGCCGAATGAGCTAAATCACAAGTAAGTTCTTACTACAATCAAGCAAAGAGGCCAGTTTGGGGTATGACCTTTATTGAACTTATCCACCAGAGTGGAAATAATATCTGTACAAAACCAAATGTTTGTTACTATAACTTCTGCATCACAATTAAAATCCAAACAGTTTTAAAAACAGTCAACTCAATCAAAACCCACTACTTCAGATCAATAGCTTCTTTGAAGCCACAGTAACACTTAAATATGGTTAAGACTCGAAT